>WNGS01003014.1:43803-57869 GCA_020271785.1 Procambarus virginalis | reverse complement strand
ACATCATGTACCTGTGTAAAAAGTTCGTCAACATACCTGCAGTATATGGCCGGAATCAAGTTCAAGTCGACTAAGACTTTTTCCTCGATCGCACCATGTAGACGTTTGCAAACAGGACGACTAGGAGAGAACCCATAGCGACCCCATCTACTTGCTTCTACATGTGTCCATCCGGGCTCAAGAAGGGTGACTCCTTAGTACAAGCCTGGAGCAGTTTCCTCAGGATATTTCCTCAGGATATTTTCTGGTATGTCCAGAGGAGTACAGGCCAGATCACGATAAACTCTGTCCGCTATCATCCCGATATTTCATCCACAGGTCGTTGGTTAACAAGTGATTCTACGTCCACGTATGTCTTTATCCCTGTAGCCCGTGTTCCCCGCAGTTAATTGACAAATTCCATTGGAGACTTCATGATATATGCTCTCCTCTGCTGTCATCCTATTATCTATATATATATATATACCTCTATATACTATATAGCGTATATATATATATATATATATATACTAATAATATATAATACTATATTCTATCATATATAGTTTAGTTTTAGGTTCATTATTCAATAACCATATACCCATGCTTGTGGGCGGTAGTGGATAAGGGTGGTATAGCAAGAATGGCAGGCAATAATGTGGCTCAGGGAGGGATGAACCCCAACTTCATTTAGCTAAGCAAGTTACAATCTTGATGGTCTAGTTACAAAATTCAATATAAGTCTTCAAATCAACAATGGGTCGAGATCGACCTCAAATACAGGTTCTAAAATTAAGCAATCGACATATGTGGAGAGCTAGTGGCACAATTTATAGGTTTGTCCTGTACACCGCCCCCCATCCAGGGGCAGCGGTGGATAGGTCACAATCACCAGTTACTATCTCCAGTTAGCAAACTGGGGATATTGGCTAAAATTTCTGGTTAGCAGATCATTTTGATGAAAATATTTACACATCGCTGGAAAATTGGTTATAGATTGTCTCTAAATTCACGTATGTTTTTGCACTCCATCACATAGGGACGGAGGATGTGCGAAAATAATTTTGTTGACACATTTTACATTGGTCAGGTATACATCGGAGATAATGAGAATTTCTAGAGATACTTGTAACCGAGTCTTAAGCCGAGCAGTAGTAACATTCAGAAGTCTGCTGATTTTATTGATGATCCATAGATGTGTGGCTCCTCTTGCATGATAGTATGATTGATAGATGGAATTACTGGTGTCAATTTCAAACTTAACTGATAATATTCATGTATTCAGTATATATTTCATAGTATCAGTATATATATTTCATAGTATATGAATAGTATATGTATAGTATATTGTATATTAGATCAGTACATATACCTAGTCTATGTATATAGTAACAAACTAATACATATTATAGTATATATAATATATATAATTCAGTTATGTTATATTTTATATCCTAAGTATATATGTAACTGTATATATATTATATATATATTATATATATATATAAAAATATATATATCTATATTATATATATATATATATATATATATATAATATATATATATTTTTTTTTTTTTTTTTTTTTTTTTTTACCTAAAATGGGTACCACCTCTTGGCTGCAATTAATATATATATATATTATATATATATATATATATATATATATATATATATATTAAGTATATATATACTTCATCTATCAATCATAACCTATATATATATATATATATATTCACTATACTTACTATCTAAGTATATATACTATATTATATATATATATTTCCTAAAAAAGTCCTTCACAAACCTAACAAGACCGAGTGATACGAGAGAGACGTTAATCATCTAAGCTAGATGAATCGGTCTTTCAGTGAAGCTCATTTGACAAGAAAAAGACCACTCACTATAAATGATGAAAATCTTGTGTGATATATTGAGTAGTAAATGGTATATGAGGAGGACTCCCACTTGGACAGAAAACCTTGAAGACGCGAAGGGCAGGAAGATGAGGATAGCGACAGCCACGCAGTACTTCCCCTACGTCGACTATGTGCGAGCCAGCGGCACTCCTGGTACATCTGTTCACCTCACAGACTCTATTCGGACACCCGCATTATCCACACCTTCGCTGCCAAGCTTGACAAACTTCTCCGTAAGGTTGGCCACACTCCTTTGAGTCTCTTGGTCATGCCGTTCCCCTCCTGTTTTAGATAGTGTCTTTTGGTAACTTATGTTTCACCACATCAGTAACATGTATTACGTGAACGCAATTAGATAATCGATTTTGATACTAGTCATTTAACAGGAAAAATAAGATTAAAGCCACAACTCAAATATTACTCGGCTGCTAGCTATAGGCAAACACTCTGTACTAATTATTAACCCACGACATAGCGTTGTATTAGGCCTAGGAACGCGTTAGGTGCTACGTTAGATTTTCCTGCTGTAAACATAAATACAATCCTCTCCGTGTTCTGTCTAACTCCTGACACTCGTACTAGATTTTACTTTTCCCTACTTGTCCTCTTACGTCATCTATATATATATGATGGTCCTTATCGTTAGTATAAGTACTACCAAACAGGAATGTTTATTTCTTTTTTGTGTTTTTTTTCTTTGTTTTCTATTGGTCTTAAATCTTTGATATAGTTACTACACTCATGTACATAAATGACAAAACAAACAATTACAAGGAGCGGACAAGCCTGTGGAACTCGTAACGTTCCTATGTGCCCCCCGCGGTTCGACTCCCGTGCCCCGCCTGAAGGGCAGAGAAACCAAATACGCCAGATCTTTATTTACACCTGTAATGCCTCGCCTTCACCCTATCTTGAGAGTTATCCTAAGTAATTTCGAAGTCAGGGCTTCGGGTCATCGCGGCCACGGAGTCCTCGACCAGGCCAGCCTTTTTGTTACCATCACCCCCAGGAAGCAGCTCGTAGTAACTGTCTAACTTCCCCCCCCACAGGTACCCTATTTACTGCTACGGTATACAAGGTGGCTTCGGCACCCGGGTGTGAAAGACACTCTCACCCACTTCAGCGTTTCCCGCCATCGCCGGGGATCGAACACCGGTCCACAGGACTACGAAGACCAATTTACTGCTAGGTAGTCCACAAGACTACCTAGCAGTAAATTGGTGCTGCCTGGAGGTTAACACAACTAGAATACGCTTGCATACCTAGGGATGGGTGTTGTTTACTATTTGTATTTACTATGTTTTTTACCTGGCAAGCATCGAACTACAATTAGCTCGTTGTGGACCCCGCCTTTCTAACCGGCCGTATGTCTAATGTACTGACTGTCCTGAACTCGTCTCTACTCTTGTTACTAATCTGTTACAACACCATTTCAGTGATCTTCACCCAATTAGCATTTCCCAATTCTCACAGTACTGTGTAAGGGAGACGTTCTTGAGATATGGGAGAGAGAATATCCAGGGCACCACTGAGATGAGTTTGTGATTACCAATGGGGAGGTGAGAGAAAGAAGGAAGGGGAACATTATGATGAGGAAAGCGCCAAGCATTACGACTATTATAGCAATTGGAATGGGGTAAGGATATGGATTCGGAATGGATCAACGGGGTGGGGGTGGCGGCATGGGGTACCCTTTTTTTTTTCCGTGGAATGGTCCCCCAATCCTTTGTACGGTCGGGGATGAACGCCGAATCCTGCAGGAGCAAGACAGGCGCACTTTACCCGTCCAGCCACAAGTGGTTTGGCATGTGTGGCAGGTGAGGAGGCAAGCATTTGTTTCACTTGGATGTGACAAAGGCTGCAGGCCCAGATGGAATCTCACAATGGATACTAAAATAAGGTTAAAAGAAGGAAGCACTATGCCTAATACTCTCGGTGGTGTATAACAAATCATTAGTAACAGGAAAACTGCAGAAAATCTGGAAGACGGTTAATGTAGTCCCGATAGACAAGGGTGAGGTGACAGACAGGATGCACTGAACATATGGCAGTGTTTCCTAACTTGCATACTATGTAAGGTGATGGAGAAGCTTGTGCGAAACAAAACCTTTTAGAACATCTGGAGCGAAAGAAATTTGTAACACATCACCAGCATGTGGTTCAGGGTAGGTGAAATACTGCCTCACAGGATTATTTTAAATTCTATGACCAGACGACATAAATTAGGCAAGAAAGGAAGGGAAAGCAGACTGCATATATTTGGATTGCCAGAAAGCCTTTGACACAGTACTCCATAGGAGACTAGTGCATAAGCTGGAGATGCAACTGGTGAAGTCCCACAAGGAACAGTCCTTGGACCTATCCTATATATATATAAAAATAATCCCAGAGGATAAGAGACTCGTTCCTCTTAATGTTTGTTGATGATGAAAACATTAGAGGAGAATTAAGACCAAGGAAGATAGCAATAGGATTCAAGAACCGACACACAAGCAGAGGAATGGTTCAATAAATGGCTACTAAGTTCAACCCAAGTAAATGTAAGGTAGTGAAACTAGGGAGAGGGATTAGGAGGCCAAACACAGGATACCGAATGGGAGACGAAGCCTTCCACGAAATGGACAGATAAAATGATCTAGGAGTTGATATCATACCGAACCTGTCTCCTGAAGCCCATATAGAAAAAACTATATATCATCAGCGGCGTATGCGAGGCTGGCTAGCATCAGAACTTCCTTTAGAAACTTGTGTAACGAGTCATTTAGAACCTTGTATACTTTCATATGTAAAGTCAATCCTGGAGTATGCGGCCCACCATGGAGTCCATCCTTGTCAAGCACAAGCTGGAGAAAGTTCATAGGTCACTAGACTAGTCCCAGAACTAAGAGGCACGAATTACGAGCAAAGGCTGTGCTCCTCACACCGTTGAATGACAGAACAGCTCAGGGAGATATGATCACCACATACAAACTTCTCAGGGGAATTAACAGGGTAGACAAGAACGGATTATTTAACACGGGTGGAACGCGAACAAGGGGACACAGGTGGAAACTGAGTACCCAAATGAGCCACAGAGACATTAGAAATAACTTTTTCAGTGTCAGAGTAGTTAGTAAATCAAAAGCATTAGGAAGTGATGTGGTGGAGGCTGACTCTATACACAGCTTTAATTATAGACAAGATAGAGATCAATAGGCTCAGAAACCTGTACAACAGTAGATTGACAGTTGAGAGGCGGGACCAAAGAGCCGAAGCGCAACCCCGAAGAACTACAAGATGACGACACACATGGCAAAAGATGAGAACAAACAGCAAAGACAAATGGTTCAGGACTATTATAAGGAAGAAATTAGAAAATGAAGAAAGAGTGGGTAGAGGGAGTTAACACCGAGGGAGTTAAGACACCGATAGAGAGATTAGCAGGGCACGGCTTAGCGAGTAGCGGAGGGGCAGGCAGCACCTATGAGAGCCACAGCCGCATTACATGGCAGTAGTGGATAATGTATCGTGGAAAGTGGAGGAGCAACTAAGTTCGTACAATACAATTAATGAAATTATAAACGACAAGCAAGGAGAGGATACATATTCAGGAAGGATAGCAACACTGTGAGGAGGAGCCAGAATGAGAGAGAGAGTCTCAGGAAAGATCAAAACATCAAAACAGGAAAGAATACAAATGAAAAAGTTTGAACAAGTTGAGATATTGAGGAGCTGCTGTTGTGACGACCCCACACCCACCAGCTGCTAGCGTGAGGACCTCACACCCACCAGCTGCTAGCGTGAGGACCCCACACCCACCAGCTGCTGGTGTGAGGACCCCACACCCACCAGCTGCTAGCGTGAGGACCCCACACCCACCAGCTGCTGGTGTGAAGACCCCACACTCACCAGTTGCTAGCGTGAGGACCCCACACCCACCAGCTGCTAGCATGAGCACCCCACACCCTCCAGCTGCTAGCGTGAGCACCCCACACCCACCAGCTGCTAGCATGAGCACCCCACACCCACCAGCTGCTAGCGTGAGCACCCCACACCCACCAGCTGCTGTTGTGAAGACCTCACACTCACCAGCTGCTAGCGTGACGACCCCACACCCACCAGCTGCTAGCGTGAGCACCCCACACCCACCAGCTGCTAGTGTGAGGACCCCACACCCACCAGCTGCTAGCGTGAGCACCCCACACCCACCAGCTGCTAGTGTGAGGACCTCACACCCACCAGCTGCTAGCATGAGCACCCCACACCCACCAGCTGCTAGCGTGACGACCCCACACCCACCAGCTGCTGGTGTGAGGACCCCACACCCACCAGCTGCTGGTGTGAGGACCCCACACCCACCAGCTGCTAGCGTGAAGACCTCACACTCACCAGCTGCTAGCGTGACGACCCCACACCCACCAGCTGCTAGCGTGAAGACCTCACACTCACCAGCTGCTAGCGTGACGACCCCACACCCACCAGCTGCTAGCGTGAGGACCCCACACCCACCAGCTGCTAGCGTGACGACCCCACACCCACCAGCTGCTGGTGTGAGGACCCCACACCCACCAGCTGCTAGAGTAAGGACCCCACACCCACCAGCTGCTAGCGTGAGCACCCCACACCCACCAGCTGCTAGTGTGAGGACCCCACACCCACCAGCTGCTAGCGTGACGACCCCACACCCACCAGCTGCTAGTGGTAGGACCCCACACCCACCAGCTGCTGGTGTGAGGACCCCACACCCACCAGCTGCTAGAGTAAGGACCCCACACCCACCAGCTGCTAGCGTGAGCACCCCACACCCACCAGCTGCTAGTGGTAGGACCCCACACCCACCAGCTGCTAGCGTCAGCACCCCACACCCACCAGCTGCTAGTGTGAGCACCCCACACCCACCAGCTGCTAGCGTGAGCACCCCACACCCACCAGCTGCTAGCGTCAGGACCCCACACCCACCAGCTGCTAGCGTGAGCACCCCACACCCACCAGCTGCTAGCGTCAGCACCCACACCCACCAGCTGCTAGTGGTAGGACCCCACACCCACCAGCTGCTAGCGTCAGCACCCCACACCCACCAGCTGCTGGTGTGAGGACCCCACACCCACCAGCTGCTGGTGTGAGGACCCCACACCCACCAGCTGCTGGTGTGAGGACCCCACACCCACCAGCTGCTAGAGTAAGGATCCCACACCCACCAGCTGCTAGAGTAAGGACCCCACACCCACCAGCTGCTAGAGTAAGGACCCCACACCCACCAGCTGCTAGAGTAAGGACCCCACACCCACCAGCTGCTAGCGTGAGCACCCCACACCCACCATCTGCTAGCGTGAGCACCCCACACCCACCAGCTGCTAGCGTGAGCACCCCACACCCACCAGCTGCTGGTGTGAGCACCCCACACCCACCAGCTGCTAGCGTGAGCACCCCACACCCACCAGCTGCTGGTGTGAGCACCCCACACCCACCAGCTGCTAGCGTGAGGACCCCACACCCACCAGCTGCTAGCGTCAGCACCCCACACCCACCAGCTGCTAGCGTGAGCACCCCACACCCACCATCTGCTAGCGTGAGCACCCCACACCCACCAGCTGCTAGCGTGAGCACCCCACACCCACCAGCTGCTGGTGTGAGCACCCCACACCCACCAGCTGCTAGCGTGAGCACCCCACACCCACCAGCTGCTGGTGTGAGCACCCCACACCCACCAGCTGCTAGCGTGAGCACCCCACACCCACCAGCTGCTAGTGGTAGGACCCCACACCCACCAGCTGCTAGTGGTAGGACCCCACACCCACCAGCTGCTAGCGTCAGCACCCCACACCCACCAGCTGCTGGTGTGAGGACCCCACACCCACCAGCTGCTAGAGTAAGGACCCCACACCCACCAGCTGCTAGTGGTAGGACCCCACACCCACCAGCTGCTAGTGGTAGGACCCCACACCCACCAGCTGCTAGTGTGAGCACCCCACACCCACCAGCTGCTGGTGTGAGCACCCCACACCCACCAGCTGCTAGCGTGAGCACCCCACACCCACCAGCTGCTAGCGCCAGCACCCCACACCCACCAGCTGCTGGTGTGAGGACCCCACACCCACCAGCTGCTAGAGTAAGGACCCCACACCCACCAGCTGCTAGTGGTAGGACTCCACACCCACCAGCTGCTAGCGTCAGCACCCCACACCCACCAGCTGCTAGCGTCAGCACCCCACACCCACCAGCTGCTAGCGTGAGCACCCCACACCCACCACATCTGCCCTACCTACAGTGGGCCAAGTGAATCATTCATAAAGCGCTACTCACAATGCCTGTTGGTGTCAGATGGAGGCTTAGTCGGTATGAAATTAATGCAAGCCATACCTGGCTTGTGTACCTGCAGCGGTGCTAGAGTGCATAGGTCCGGCTAGGAGGCAAGGATACGATAGGTGTGAAGCACTCTAAAGACATATATCCAATCACTAGATCACTGCATGAATGGAGAGCAAGGGGAGGCTGTAGTTGAACTCAGAGAAAGCATGCACGAATTTGTGGGAGACAATGCAAAGATACAGAAAGAGGTGGTGGAGAAGGAGGGAATGACAAGTGTGAAGATACAGAGGCACTGAAGGAAGAGGAGGAAGCTTCTCTGGGAAGGCAGCTTCAGGAATTACAAGATAGGGTAGAGATAAAGAGTGAGGGTTATTGAAGACCTTAAGATCTAAACAGGATTGATGAGCTCTGCGTTGCAACCTTGAATCGTGTAGAAGAATTGAAGGAAATAAACTGCACAAGGGTGGTCGATGACCGGGCCGCGGGGACGATAAGCCCCGGAAGCACCTCAAGGTATCCTCAAGGTAAGGTAAGGGAGGCAAGTGTGAATAGGTTGAAGAACAGAAGGAGGAGGTATGATTGAGAATAATAGAAATAGAGGGGGAAGAAATAGCCTAAGCTACTCTATCCCTTTGATATGTATTTCTTTCTTATCTCAATGAACATACTTGAACTTGACAATAATATTAAACTGGTGTGTACATCACAGGTGAAATTACATTAGTGTGAGTAAGATCACAGCCTTCCACTGGGGAACAGAAAATTGGGTCGGGTGCGCTCAACAGATGCGTTGACATCGTCAGAGAGAGGGACACGTGGGAAATAGGAGACAGAGAGAGAGAGAGGGGAGAGAATGAAAGAGAGAGAGAGGAGAGAGAGAGAGAGAGAGAGAGAGAGAGAGAGAGAGAGAGAGAGAGAGAGAGAGAGAGAGAGAGAGAGAGAGAGAGAGAGAGAGAGAACTGAATGAAATAACAGCAATTCCACGCAAAATTTGGGATGGAGATGCAGCAAAGGTGTCATAGTTCTATTATAGCTTAATTACTGCAACAACCTGCAAATCTATGCAACAACACCTCCACCAGTGCTGATCACACTGCAAGATGGTCACTTTACAAAAGAAAACACCACAGCAGGCGTGGGCAACCACGAGGTCCACTACATCTCAGGTGTACGGAAGTCGCAGGTGTCAGGATGTGGGGTTGCAATTGCAATGGTTCACAGGTGGACACACAAGGAGAAAGGTTCTGGACAATCCTCGTCTCCAACGAGCACAGAGGAAGCTCCCGTCACTGGGCTGTTAGTCACTCACCTGCTTAAGCAGTCTAGAGGATAAACTAATTGGTTCACAAACCAAACTTCTATTCAGTGAGGAAACTTTATTCAGTGAGAAGCCTTCATTACCTGCCAGTGCCTTCATTACCTGCCAGTACCTTCATTAAGTGCCAGTGCCTTCATTACCTGCCAGTGCCATCATTACCTGCCTGTGCCTTCATTACCTGCCAGTGCCTTCATTACCTGCCAGTGCCTTCATTACCTGCCAGTGCCATCATTACTGCCAGTGCCTTCATTACCTGCCAGTGCCATCATTACCTGCCAGTGCCTTCATTACCTGCCAGTGCCTCATTACCTGCCAGTGCCATCATTACCTGCCAGTGCCTTCATTACCTGCCAGTGCCTTCATTACCTGCCAGTGCCTTCATTACCTGCCAGTGCCTTCATTACCTGCCAGTGCCTTCATTACCTGCCAGTGCCTTCATTACCTGCCAGTGCCTCATTACCTGCCAGTGCCATCATTACCTGCCAGTGCCTTCATTACCTTCCAGTGCCATCATTACCTGCCAGTGCCATCATTACCTGCCAGTGCCTTCATTACCTGCCAGTGCCATCATTACCTGCCAGTGCCTTCATTACCTGCCAGTGCCTTCATTACCTGCCAGTGCCATCATTACCTGCCAGTGCCTTCATTACCTGCCAGTGCCTTCATTACCTGCCAGTGCCATCATTACCTGCCAGTGCCTTCATTACTGCCAGTGCCTTCATTACCTGCCAGTGCCATCATTACCTGCCAGTGCCTTCATTACCTGCCAGTGCCTTCATTACCTGCCAGTGCCATCATTACCTGCCAGTGCCTTCATTACCTGCCAGTGCCATCATTACCTGCCAGTGCCTTCATTACCTGCCAGTGCCTTCATTACTGCCAGTGCCATCATTACCTGCCAGTGCCTTCATTACCTGCCAGTGCCTTCATTACCTGCCAGTGCCTTCATTACCTGCCAGTGCCTTCATTACCTGCCAGTGCCATCATTACCTGCCAGTGCCTTCATTACCTGCCAGTGCCTTCATTACCTGCCAGTGCCTTCATTACCTGCCAGTGCCATCATTACCTGCCAGTGCCATCATTACCTGCCAGTGCCATCATTACCTGCCAGTGCCATCATTACCTGCCAGTGCCTTCATTACCTGCCAGTGCCTTCATTACCTGCCAGTGCCTTCATTACCTGCCAGTGCCTTCATTACCTGCCAGTGCCATCATTACCTGCCAGTGCCATCATTACCTGCCAGTGCCTTCATTACCTGCCAGTGCCATCATTACCTGCCAGTGCCATCATTACCTGCCAGTGCCTTCATTACCTGCCAGTGCCTTCATTACCTGCCAGTGCCATCATTACCTGCCAGTGCCTTCATTACCTGCCAGTGCCTTCATTACCTGCCAGTGCCTTCATTACCTGCCAGTGCCTTCATTACCTGCCAGTGCCTTCATTACCTGCCAGTGCCTTCATTACCTGCCAGTGCCTTCATTACCTGCCAGTGCCTTCATTACCTGCCAGTGCCTTCATTACCTGCCAGTGCCTTCATTACCTGCCAGTGCCTTCATTACCTGCCAGTGCCTTCATTACCTGCCAGTGCCTTCATTACCTGCCAGTGCCTTCATTACCTGCCAGTGCCTCATTACCTGCCAGTGCCTTCATTACCTGCCAGTGCCATCATTACCTGCCAGTGCCATCATTACCTGCCAGTGCCTTCATTACCTGCCAGTGCCTTCATTACCTGCCAGTGCCTTCATTACCTGCCAGTGCCATCATTACCTGCCAGTGCCATCATTACCTGCCAGTGCCATCATTACCTGCCAGTGCCTTCATTACCTGCCAGTGCCATCATTACCTGCCAGTGCCATCATTACCTGCCAGTGCCTTCATTACCTGCCAGTGCCATCATTACCTGCCAGTGCCTTCATTACCTGCCAGTGCCTTCATTACCTGCCAGTGCCATCATTACCTGCCAGTGCCTTCATTACCTGCCAGTGCCTTCATTACCTGCCAGTGCCTTCATTACCTGCCAGTGCCTTCATTACCTGCCAGTGCCTTCATTACCTGCCAGTGCCATCATTACCTGCCAGTGCCTTCATTACCTGCCAGTGCCTTCATTACCTGCCAGTGCCTTCATTACCTGCCAGTGCCATCATTACCTGCCAGTGCCTTCATTACCTGCCAGTGCCTTCATTACCTGCCAGTGCCTTCATTACCTGCCAGTGCCATCATTACCTGCCAGTGCCATCATTACCTGCCAGTGCCTTCATTACCTGCCAGTGCCTTCATTACCTGCCAGTGCCTTCATTACCTGCCAGTGCCTTC
This sequence comes from Procambarus virginalis, assembly GCA_020271785.1. Classification (NCBI taxonomy): domain Eukaryota; kingdom Metazoa; phylum Arthropoda; class Malacostraca; order Decapoda; family Cambaridae; genus Procambarus; species Procambarus virginalis. Next base: position 46,053 of record WNGS01003014.1, on the reverse strand, counting down.
ATTACCTGCCAGTGCCTTCATTACCTGCCAGTGCCTTCATTACCTGCCAGTGCCTTCATTACCTGCCAGTGCCATCATTACCTGCCAGTGCCATCATTACCTGCCAGTGCCTTCATTACCTGCCAGTGCCATCATTACCTGCCAGTGCCTTCATTACCTGCCAGTGCCTTCATTACCTGCCAGTGCCATCATTACCTGCCAGTGCCTTCATTACCTGCCAGTGCCTTCATTACCTGCCAGTGCCATCATTACCTGCCAGTGCCTTCATTACCTGCCAGTGCCTTCATTACCTGCCAGTGCCATCATTACCTGCCAGTGCCTTCATTACCTGCCAGTGCCATCATTACCTGCCAGTGCCATCATTACCTGCCAGTGCCTTCATTACCTGCCAGTGCCATCATTACCTGCCAGTGCCTTCATTACCTGCCAGTGCCTTCATTACCTGCCAGTGCCATCATTACCTGCCAGTGCCTTCATTACCTGCCAGTGCCTTCATTACCTGCCAGTGCTTCATTACCTGCCAGTGCCTTCATTACCTGCCAGTGCCATCATTACCTGCCAGTGCCTTCATTACCTGCCAGTGCCTTCATTACCTGCCAGTGCCTTCATTACCTGCCAGTGCCATCATTACCTGCCAGTGCCATCATTACCTGCCAGTGCCTTCATTACCTGCCAGTGCCATCATTACCTGCCAGTGCCTTCATTACCTGCCAGTGCCTTCATTACCTGCCAGTGCCTTCATTACCTGCCAGTGCCTTCATTACCTGCCAGTGCCTTCATTACCTGCCAGTGCCTTCATTACCTGCCAGTGCCATCATTACCTGCCAGTGCCTTCATTACCTGCCAGTGCCTTCATTACCTGCCAGTGCCATCATTACCTGCCAGTGCCTTCATTACTGCCAGTGCCATCATTACCTGCCAGTGCCTTCATTACCTGCCAGTGCCTTCATTACCTGCCAGTGCCATCATTACCTGCCAGTGCCTTCATTACCTGCCAGTGCCATCATTACCTGCCAGTGCCATCATTACCTGCCAGTGCCTTCATTACCTGCCAGTGCCTTCATTACCTGCCAGTGCCTTCATTACCTGCCAGTGCCATCATTACTGCCAGTGCCATCATTACCTGCCAGTGCCTTCATTACCTGCCAGTGCCTTCATTACCTGCCAGTGCCATCATTACCTGCCAGTGCCTTCATTACCTGCCAGTGCCTTCATTACCTGCCAGTGCCATCATTACCTGCCAGTGCCTTCATTACCTGCCAGTGCCTTCATTACCTGCCAGTGCCATCATTACCTGCCAGTGCCTTCATTACCTGCCAGTGCCTTCATTACCTGCCAGTGCCTTCATTACCTGCCAGTGCCTTCATTACCTGCCAGTGCCTTCATTACCTGCCAGTGCCATCATTACCTGCCAGTGCCTCATTACCTGCCAGTGCCATCATTACCTGCCAGTGCCTTCATTACCTGCCAGTGCCATCATTACCTGCCAGTGCCTTCATTACCTGCCAGTGCCATCATTACCTGCCAGTGCCTTCATTACCTGCCAGTGCCATCATTACCTGCCAGTGCCATCATTACCTGCCAGTGCCTTCATTACCTGCCAGTGCCTTCATTACCTGCCAGTGCCTTCATTACCTGCCAGTGCCTTCATTACCTGCCAGTGCCATCATTACCTGCCAGTGCCATCATTACCTGCCAGTGCCTTCATTACCTGCCAGTGCCATCATTACCTGCCAGTGCCATCATTACCTGCCAGTGCCTTCATTACCTGCCAGTGCCATCATTACCTGCCAGTGCCATCATTACCTGCCAGTGCCCTCATTACCTGCCAGTGCCTTCATTACCTGCCAGTGCCTTCATTACCTGCCAGTGCCATCATTACCTGCCAGTGCCTTCATTACCTGCCAGTGCCATCATTACCTGCCAGTGCCTTCATTACCTGCCAGTGTCATCATTACCAGCCAGTGCCTTCATTACCTGCCAGTGCCATCATTACCTGCCAGTGCCATCATTACCTGCCAGTGCCTCATTACCTGCCAGTGCCTTCATTACCTGCCAGTGCCATCATTACCTGCCAGTGCCATCATTACCTGCCAGTGCCATCATTACCTGCCAGTGCCTTCATTACCTGCCAGTGCCATCATTACCTGCCAGTGCCTTCATTACCTGCCAGTGCCTTCATTACCTGCCAGTGCCTTCATTACCTGCCAGTGCCTTCATTACCTGCCAGTGCCTTCATTACCTGCCATG
>WNGS01003010.1:0-10700 GCA_020271785.1 Procambarus virginalis | reverse complement strand
TCTCTAACAATGAAAATTAAATCAACTGATCTCAACTGAATTTCCCGATTACCAGGTACCCGAGATGACAAAGGTACTAGGGTCAATGGAAACGACAACAGATCAGTTGACATCAAGTCAGTGGAGCCTGATACCACTAACTTAACAATGAGAAAATTACTATCACAAGTCAGCAAACCCTTCGACCCATTAGGACTATTAAGCCCAGTACTGATTAATGGGAAGTTGATAATACAGGAATGTTGGCAACAAAAGATAGGCTGGGATGATCTTCTAACACCTGCTCTACAAGAAAAATGGCAAGGGTTTAGTAAAAGATTTAAGTACCCTAGAGTCTGTCAAGTTCCCAGGAACACAGTAGTAAATGAAAGGAACCAATTAAGCTACATGTATTCTGTGATGCCTCAGGAAAGGCTTATGAACAGTAGCTTACCTGGTCTCAAATGGGCAAGCCAATTTGCTCACATCAAAGGCCAGAGTGGCACCTTTAAAGAAAAGATCACTGCCACAACTGGAATTAACAGCCTTACTGTTAGGAGTAAGATTGGCTCATTATTTGATCAAGGCCTTACGCCACATCCACTTTAAAGAAACAGTAGTTTGGTCAGATAATGAGGCAGTACTACAGTGGGTTAAGAACAATAACAGTAAGAATCCTTACGTGAGTAACCGCGTTAAGGAAATACGAGAGTTGTCAGCAGGGTATAACTAAGATATGTACCCACTAAAGAGAATCCAGCTGACTATCTCTCCCGAGGACTGACTTTACGGCAATTAACAAAGGCAGAGATGTGGTTCAATGGACCTCAGTGGCTATCAGCGACCAGTGGCCTGAACAAGCCACAAGTCATTGTGACCAATGTTACTGTTCCCACTGAGAACCCAGAACCACCTCGGACTTTGGTAATTGATCCTACTCGGTACTCTGAACTGAACAAACTTATAGGTGTCACCCAAGTAGTGTTTGATTTTCTAAAGAAAATAGGAATCAAGCATAAATTCCCTAATGCCCTAGGTATTGGGTCAAAAGAGCTCAGATCGACACATTCGGGACAGAATTTGACAATGTTCCAAAGAAGCTACAACGTGATCTGGGTCTCTGGTTAGACACTGACAATTATAACATAATCAGATGCGGAGGCCGCTTACAGCACGCTGACATAGATTTGGAAGCAAAAAATCCAATATTGCTCCCTCGTCACCACATAGTAAGCAAACTAATGTGTTACATATACACAAATACTGCACTCTGCATGGTGGGGTATTAGATACTCTCACAGACTTAAGACAACAGTACTGGCTACCCCAGGTAGACAGACAGTAAAATCAATAATCAAATCCTGTGTTGTTTGCCGGAGATACGATGCCAGAGTGTGTCCATATCCTGGCCCACCTCCACTTCCGAAGGAGCGAGTCGTACATATTCGTCCCTTTGAGACTACAGGAGTAGATTTCACAGGAGCACTACACTTACAGGCACTAAAGACAAGAAATCAGTAAAGCTTACATTTGTCTTTTTACTTGTGCCACAACAAGGCAGTCCATCTAGAAGTGACTCCCGATATGAGTGCCGAAGCATTCTTACAGGCTTTCCGCAGGTTTGCTTCACGTAGATCTGTCCTAAGTTAATGATCTCAGACAATGGGTCCAACTTAGTGGCAGGAGAAGCATGTCTGAGGAAATCTGGACACATCCAAAGGTACGCACAGCCCTAAATCAACGGCAGTGCCATTGGAAATTCATACCTCCTAGAGCACCATGGCACGGAGGCTTCTATGAACGCATGGTTGGTACGGTAAAACGTTCTCTACGGAAAACCTACACCGCCAAAAGATTGACCTGCAGGAGCTTCAAACAGTAGTCATAGATAGAAGCACGAGTCAATAACCGACCACTTACCTACCTCTCTGATGATGTTTTGCAGCGTGAACCATTAAGTCCAGCTCATTTGATGTATGGTAGACCTCTCAAACACACTTGTGTCCCTTACGGACGAGGAACCAGAGGATCCTTCATATGTCAAAGAGAGTGATTTGTTTCAACGTTTCAAACATCTATCAAGGGTGATAAGTCGGTGGAATGACGTATGGACTCGAGAATACCTTACAGCTCTGAGAGAGTATCATTACGGGGCAAACAACCCTACAACAGAATTACTTGAACCCTGGTGACATAGTTCTGGTGGATAGTGATGGACCACGCTCAGAGTGGCCTTTAGGTCAATAGTCTCTGTTCATCCAGACAGCCAGGGCATCTTGAGAATAGTGAAAGTAAAATGCCGAGGCAACACTACTCTCAAAACTTTAGAGAAATTAGTTCCTTTAGAACTGGCCAGGAACGAAGACGTACAGCGACTTCCAGCACCCGATACGCCAGTACGGGACATACGTCCCCAAAGGACTGCAGCTCAACAATGTAAACTCAAATTAAAGCAGCATTATATTCTGAAGGAGAAGAATAAAGTGATCGCAGTCCTTACCGGGACTTCGACCCGTGTTCTTCCCCCCCGGAATTATGTCGGGAAACCGACACACACATAGTATAGTCTTCCCTTAACAGTATCCTCTTAAAATTAGAGAATGGAGACTCCGTGACGTCATCGACGTCGCCGCAGTATTTACATTATTAAACCACTGTTCATACAACAGTTTAATGTCTAATTGAATAAAAAAGTGTTCAATAAGACTGAATATAATTATTAACACCAAATATAGCTTGATTCCCTTGTTAACGTAAATTAACTTAGAAGTGGAAAAATATTGGAACAACTAGGGAGGCAGAGCGTCTTACAGACGCCATGCTGACTCGAAAAACAATAACAATGGAGCCGCGTGTGTGTGTGATAATGGCACAGGATAGACCTACTCTGCCTTAAGAAACTGCCACAGCAACATCACTACTACAAATGAGAGCACTCCAGTATCCGTCTTACCAAGTATTTGTTTATTATTCTAGTGCACTTTTTAATATCAAATTTAAGACGGTTACAAAATATGAACAACACCAACACCATGTACGTGTACCCCATTTTACAGCCCTCACATACCATGTTATACCTGTATTGATATGTTTAGGGAAATGTACTAACTCCTTGCATCCCAAACAGGTAAATTGTGACTTGGAACAGCAAGTAGCTGAGCAGTAGAACTACACATGTACCTAGCTGTTGCCAGCCTTGAAGGCCTCCACAGCCGCCATTGGCACCATGAGGCACAGGGCCACACCCACATAGATGCTACCATGACACAGCTTAGCGGGCCTTACTACAGGCTCAGATAAGGCCATTCTAGTTATTGTAGTAGTAGTATTCATAACTAGTAATAATTGTTGAAATAATAGTAGATTAGACCACCATATGTGGTATGATAATATTAATATAATTAAACTCAGGTAACACTTTGTAGTTTAAGAAGGAGCCATTACAAGTGGTTTAAGCTACAATTGTCCCCCCCAATTGTGTGAGATTAATTTCAGGCAGTTTTAACAAGTACATACAGTCCACTCAATTTCTTACCTACTAAAAAAAAAAAAAAAGATAAACTTTAATTTACTGAAGTCAATTAAAGGAGATATACTGCCTGGAGTTTTTCCACCCAGGTGCGGGCCTGCCCCCCCACCACCGTTATCGCGCCTGTCGTCAGTTTTATTCATCTTGCATGGCACTCCAGCCACCCTGGGTGTGTCGAAGCCCAAATTCGTGTGAAACTGGGACTGGTAAATACAGGAGAGGAAGTAGCCTCAGAGACAGTGATCACCCATGGCAGCTACCAGAGCCCCATGGGGTAGCAGGTGGCTCAGATTATCCTGTATGTTCATGGACAATTGGGTGGAATATGGGCAGGCCTACCAGTGTAATGAAGGTGATATTACAGGCCCCTGTTGGACTTTGAATTCCGCCCGACGTCGTCCATGTGGTAGGTGACACCGGCCAGTGTCACCCTTGTCACCCAGTGTGAGCGAGTCATGCTCTAGTTTGTTGGGGGAGTGGTGATTCCCATCCACATGTGTGTATGCCCCCAGGCGCCACGTGGTCACCCGTACTCACCACGGCCCGGCCCGGCCCGGCCCGGCCCGGCCCTGCCCAGGCCACCCCCCTTTACCCCGCGCGCGAGCAGCCCGGGTGGGGTGGGTGCTGTGACGTCACGCGCCACCCGTGGCCACCCTCCTGAGGGCCACGCGTGGCCACATGTTGGCCACCACTTTGGCCACCCCCCTTGGCCACTTTCCCAGGACAGCCTAGGGCCACATCTTGTTGACGCACGAGGAGCAAGCTAAGTGTTGACAGCCAGGTGGTAAGACCTGGGAAATGAGAAAAATGTGTGGAAGGACACGCGAGTACTTGTAACAGTGTCTCAGTATTAGTGAAATCATAGTAGAAGTTGTGTGCTCCCCTAGCCCGGCCAGGCTAGGGAAGCAGCTGAGACACCTGTCTGTGGCACGCCCAGGTGACAGTGGGGCAGTACCTGGAGAGGAAATTGTTACAGTAATCATGTAGTGATATAATTGTATATCTGTAGAGATAATGTGTGTAGACTGACTAGAGTATGGGACCAGTCAGTGTTGAAAATCATCATATAAATGATCCAGTCTGTCGATTCTGTATAATCGTTCAGCCTTGGTTAGTGCCATGGTACCTCATGTGTAATTAGGCCAGTTAGAGTTAATTAAGCAGGCCCGTGGGCAGGGTTATTAGTGGACATTCTGGGTCTGTATATTGTCCTGGTGATTAATTTGCATTGTTTATGGAGGCCATTTCCATATGTTTCATTTGCATGTTGCATGTATTATGTTGTGTGGTGAGTCAGTAGATGTGATCGCTGACTGATTGCCTAATGATGTCATTAGCATGGGGGCATGCTGACGGTATCATTATGTGCAGGTTTGTGCAGTGTTATCAGGTATACGTTATTACTGTCCTAGGAACTGTGTTGAGGATTTAAAGGGGACCCTTTGAGTATTCAGGGAAATTCTCAGTCACTTAATGAGAGCGAGCAATTAGTTAATTTGCCTAATTATGGGAGAATTAGTGCCAGCTGTCCGCGTAGAGCGACGGTGTCTTATATTAACGTAAATTGTCTTGCTGAAGCCACCGGGATCGGGTGATCTTTTGCAACGTTTGCAAGATTAGAGGGGCAGTAATATTGGGATACCTTGAGTTGTTGCAAAACCGTGTGTCATTACTGTGTGGGCATAGTAATTAACGAGTTGCAGTAGTCGCAACCGTATGTGGGCAGTGCTATTTTATGTTGTTTTGCATGCCATTATATGTGTGACCTATGTAACCTTAGGGTTACTTTGTTTCTTTAAGTTGTGTTGAGAACTTGAGGATTCAGTGAGTTAATTAGGGGTAATTAACTGGATAAGGGTGCACATTTGTAGTTGTTGAATGAGTGAGGGCTGTGATGGGAGAACAGTGTTGAACTTGAGCTTGTGGGAATACGTTTCCGGTGCAATTAATTGTCCGTGTGACAATTAATTGACCACTCTAGCTAATTATGTAATTAGCATTCTCATCATGAATTCACGTAGTGGGAGAGGATCTGTCAGAGTCTGTCAGTGATAGTGTTAACGTCAGTTGCTCGAGACTAATTCCTTTCGGGGTTGGGCAATTAGTGGCTCATGATAATTAGTGGAGTAATTAACGTCTGGAGTCTTGAGGACTCAGATGACTCGGTAAAGCGAGGTCATGGGGTTAGCATAATACGTTATATTAATCATATTCTGTCTGGTGACAGTGGATTAAGTTGCACTCATTGTTAATTAGTAATTAACTCCTCTTCCGTGAATTCAGTGTTTGATGAGACCTGCTTAGGCAGTGCGGAGTGAGACGTATTTATGTATGATTAATTATCGGTCCTGGTGACAGTTAATTAATTGCTCGAGGTTAATTAGGGTAATTAGCACTCATAGTAAAGTAATTAATGACACACAGACTGTTGAGAAGCCACCCACTTGGGGTAGGCTTAGTTAACGTAACTCAATTGGGATGTAATTAGTGGTCCGTTTGACCTTAATTAAGAATTACTCACTGAATACTTGCAAGGAGTCAAGTGTGATGTAATTTAAGAGTTTGAGTTATTGTGACAAGAGGACTTGTGTTAACGTAGAGTACTATCATGTTGTTGTCTAGCGTGAGACACTTGTTTGTGATTAAAGTAGTACTTGTTGCTGACTGCTGTGATCAGTCAATTTCCATCATTATTCACATAATCAATGTTGTAATTGATTAAGGCAATTGCTTTTGGTTATCGTCTAGTGACGAGGGTAAAGTAACTTAGGGATGAGTGGAGCTGTGTCCCAGAATCCCACCTTGCCTGACTTTGTTCACTTTAGTTGTGATAGGGGGAGTCACTGTTGGACTACCCCCCAAGTTACGGGGGTCTCTCCTGTTTGTAAGGAGGACCTTAAGCTTGTGATTAGAGTAGCTGGACACCTGTAGCCGTGTCACTATTGATTGCTTGCTTGTGTCATCAGTGGATAACTCTTTTGTTCAGTTAGTTCATGTTGTCAGCCCGAAGTGTCAGCAGGATGGAGCCTGCTGTCATTTCTCGAGGGGCTGTTGAATAGCTGTGTTGCAAATGCCACTGGATGGACATTAACGTAATTAAATCACTCTCTATGGCGTAACTTAGTCTGTGATATTTTTCTTTGAATTTGCAATATTGCGTCATCAGTGGGCACACCTGTGTTCAGGTTAGTTCAGTATGCAGCCACACAGCAAGGGTTGCTAGTTAGCTGTTGGTTATAGTGCCACTGGATGGACATTAACGTAAATGTAAACTCGATAATGTAGTAGTCTAGTCTCTTGTTATTAATAAATTGTTTAATTTTGTTAAACGGTCTTTGATGTCAACCTTCAACTATTCTGTGCCACACCCATGTTCTGTTATATTGATATTGTTGTTTTGATCTTTGATATGACGGCTGTGCTCTTGGGAATTCGAATTCCAATTCATAGCGCCACATCAAATATAAAATTTGATTGTGAGAACCCGTCGGTTACCCTTTATTGGTTTTAACGTCATGTTTAACTAGGAGGAACCAGCGGCCTATTGTGGACAGGTTTTCACCCCTGCTGGTGGAAGCCTGGCGGTTTGCTCCCGCTTCTCCTTTTTCTACTGGACTCATGCTTAACTGCCAAGAGCAGCCTTTAAACTTGTAGTCCACCTCCTAAGGGAGGTAGGCGTAGAGAAAAATCTTACAAAGGGACATCGTGACAAGTCGCCAACATGAGTTCAGAGAGGGTAAATCTTGCCTGACTGGCTTAATAGAATTCTACGACCAGGTGACAAAGATTAAGCAAGAAAGCGAGGGCTGGGCGGACTGCATTTTCTTGGATTGTCGGAAAGCCTTTGACACAGTACCCCATAAAAGGTTGATGCATAAGCTGGAGAAACAGGCAGGAGTAACTGGTAGGGCGCTCCAGTGGATAAGGGAGTACCTAAGCTATAGGAAGCAGAGAGTTACGGTGAGGGGTGAGACCTCAGAATGGCGTGAAGTCACCAGTGGAGTCCCACAGGGCTCTGTACTTGGACCTATCCTGTTTCTGATATACGTAAATGATCTCCCAGAAGGTATAGACTCATTCCGCTCAATGTTTGCTGACGACGCCAAAATTATGACAAGGATTAAGACAGAGGAGGACTGCTTGAGGCTTCAAGAAGACCTGGACAAGCTGCAGGAATGGTCGAACATATGGTTGATGAGGTTAACCCATGCAAATGTAATGTAATGAAAATAGATGTATGGAGCAGGAGGCCAGATACAAGGTATTATTTGGGAGATGAAATTCTTCATGAGTCAGAGAGAGAAAAAGACCACGCCAGACCTGTCCCTGCAGCTCATATAAAGAGGATAACATTAGCGGCATATGCCAGTTTGGCTAACATAAGAACGGCATTTAGAGACTTGGATCAGGAATCATTCAGAACATTGTACACCACATATGTCAGACCAATCCTGGGGTATGCAGCCCCAGCTCGGAGTTCATATCTAGTCAAGCATAAGACTATACTGAAAAAGGTTCAAAGGTTTACCACTAGACTAGTACCCGAGCTGAGAGGTATGAGCTACGAGGAGAGACTACGGGAATTAAACCTCACGTCGCTGGAAGACAGAAGAGTTAAGAGGGACATGATCACCACATGTAAGATTCTCAAAGGGTTTGATTGGGTAGATAAAGACAGGTTATTTAACACAAGGGGCACACGCACTAAGGGACACAGGTGGAAACAGAGTGCCCAAATGAACCACAGAGATGAGCTGAACATTAGAAAGAACTTTTTTTAGTGTCAGAGTGGTTGACAAATGGAATGCATTAGGAAGTGATGTGGTGGAGGCTGACTCCATACACAGTTTCAAGTGTAGATATGATAGAACCCAGTATGCTCAGGAACCTGTACACCTGTTGATTGACGGTTGAGAGGCGTGAGCAAAGAGCCAGAGCTCAACTCCGCAAGAACAAATAGGTGAGTACACATACACACCCTCTCACACACACACATTGCAAAGTAATGAAACTAGGCATTTGAAACAAGAGGTCAGACACAGGATACAGAATAGGAGATGAAGTACTTAATGAAACAGACAGAGAGAAAGATCTAGGAGTTGATATCACGCCAAACCTGTCTCCTGAAGCCCACATAAAAAGAATAAAGTCTGCGGCATATGCGAGGCTGGCTAACATCAGAACGGCGTTCAGGAACCTGTGTAAGGAATCATTCAGAATCTTGTACACCACATATGTAAGACCAATCCTGGAGTATGCGGCCCCATCATGGAGCCCGTACCTTGTCAAGCACAAGACGAAGCTGGAAAAAGTCCAAAGGTATGCCACTAGACTAGTCCCAGAACTAAGAGGCATAAGTTACGAGGAAAGGCTGCGGGAAATGCACCTTACGACAATGAAGACAGAGGAGTAAAGAGAGACATGATCAGAACCTACAAAATCCTCAGGGGAATCGACCGGGTAAACAAGGGCAAACTATTCAACACTGGTGGGACGCGAACAACGTGACATAGGTAGAAACTGAGTACCCACATGAGCCACAAAGACGTTAGAAGGAACTTTTTCAGTGTCAGAGTAGTTAATGGATGGAATGCATTAGGCAGTGATGTGGTGGAGGCTGACTCCATACACAGTTTTAAATGTAGATATGATAGAGCCCAGTAGGCTCAGGAATCTGTACACCAGTTGATTGACAGTTGAGAGGCGGGACCAAAGAGCCAAAGCTCAATCCCTGAAAGCACAAATAGGTGAGTACAAATAGGCGAGTACACACACACACACACACACCACACACACACACACACACACACACACACACACACACACACACACACACCACACACACACACACACTGGGAAGATTTCACCTCCCAGAACACAAGGTACCATCTGGGAGGTGAAATCCTGCAAGAATCAAATAGAGAGAAAGATCTGGGTTGATATCACACCGAACCTTTCATCAGGGGCCCATACCAAAAGGATATCATCAGCGGCATATGCTAGGTTAGCCAACATTAGAACTGCCCTTAGAAACTCGTGTAAGGACTCGTTCAGGACCCTGTATGCCACTTATGTCAGACCAATCCTGAATATGCAGGATTGGTCACCATTATCTAGGTATGGACCCCAGGTAATCCTGGGGTCCATACCTAGATAAACACAAGACAAAGTTAGAAAAGATTCAGCGATATGCCACCAGACTCGTCATGGAACTGAAAGATTTTTTTTCAGTGTTAGAGTAGTTAATAAACGGAATGCATTAGGAAGTGATGTGGTGGATTCTGATTCCATACAGTTTCAAATATAAGTATGACAGAGCTCAGTTGGATCAGGAATCTGTACACCAGTTGATTCCCGTCAAACACACACCGAAACTACGACGTTGGTACAACGTTCGAACAAGTTTTAACACTTCCTAACCAGTTATAACAACCATATAGCTAGTTGTAACAACGTTCTAATACGTCATAAATACGTTAAGCCAAGATGTAACAACTTTATTACAGTTGTAACAAGCGGAAAAATAGGGACATTACGGTTTGTGTTTCCAGGGTTGACGGTTGAGAGGCGGGACCAAAGAGACAAAGTTCAACCACCGCAAGCACAATTAGGGGAGTACAATTAGGTGAGTACACACATCATTTGGGTATCATTTGGGAGATGAAATACTTCAAGAGTAAGAGAGAGAGAGAAAGACCTTGGGGTTGATAACACGTCAGACCTTTCCCATGAAGCTCATATCAAGAGGATAACATCAGCGGCATATGCCAGGTGGTTAACATGAGAACGGCTTTAGAAACTTGTGCAAGGAATCTTTCAAAACTTTGTATACCACATTGTCAGATCAATCCTGGAGTATGCGGCCCCAGCATGGAGTCCATATCTAGTCAAGCATAAGACTAAAATGGAAAAGGTTCAAAGATTTGCCACCAGACTAATACCCGAACTGAGGGGTATGAGCTACGAGGAGAGACTACGGGAATTAAACCTCACGTCACTGGGAGACAGAAGAGTTAGGGGGACATGATCACCACAAACAAGATTCTCAGAGGAATTGATAGGTTAGATAAAGACAGACTATTTACACAAGCGGCACACGCACTATGGGACACAGCTGAAAATTGAGTGCCCAAATGAGCCATAGAGACGTTAGAAAGAATTTTTTCAGTGTTAGAGTAGTTAATATATGGAA
>WNGS01003009.1:29991-47806 GCA_020271785.1 Procambarus virginalis | reverse complement strand
GGTGAGTCGATTTCATTTTCAAATTACGTCCAAATTGGCCCATAGCGCGCACACCAGCCAAAAGTGACGTTATTTTTAAGAGGACGGGTTGGTATGCATACAGGCAACAAGTCTCCTTAACATCAAATATAAACACGTCATTAAAGCATAAAAATAGTATTGATGAAAAAAGTCTTGCTGCCCAAGTCGGACTGCGAGCTGCAAGTACCAACAGTCTAGCTGAAGTCAGTCAATTAGGAAGCCTAAGCACAGAATGGGCCACGAGGCCAGTAACTCCTGAACCTCCATAAGATAGGCATCACCCCATGGCACTTCCCCCAACAATGTCACTTGTCACTTCCACTGCTGACACTGGCCCGCCAATAACAATTATGACCCTGGTACTCTCTAGTCCCCAACACTTCGGAACGAAAGCAATAGATTTTAAAAATTGAGCTACAGCGAGTACATGCCCACGGGATACAGCCACCGAGCGTTCAGAAAGCACAATAAATCCACCACAGCAACATTCAGGAAAATGAGAGGGTGGATAATGAGAACCTTCCAAGGTAGAGGTGCCACGCCAAACGATGGCAGTCTTCAGAGCACTGGTGCTCTCCCGTCTGGAAATAGTGTCTAAGCTACATTCCCCTTTACAGAACAGGAGAATAACCTACCCGAGAGGACAATAACTTAAGCATTTAATATTACTCAACGCACTTATACTATACTTAATGGAACAGGACGAGAGTAATTACTCATAAATATGGGAAATACTTTTAAGTCAGGTTCCTTATCTGTTCAGTAAAATTGCACTTAATTGGAGCGAAATAAGTAGGCAAGTGTAGAATAGCCCCACTGAAAAGTGTTGAGCACATAAGCACACATCACGGGACCCCAGCAACACTGCGTGAGCAGCATACATAAGAAATATCACTGGAACAAAGGATGAAGTCTTCAAGAGGGAACGTAAGATGTTTCTACAGGAGGTACCATACCAGTTGGGTGGAGAGGGCTACACGACTTGCTGCAAGGAGCCTCGGTCATCAGGCCTCAGATAGGCTGTGAATAGGGGAAATGCTCGCGAAAATAGGCATGATAAACACGCAGCACTGCCCTTGTCACTGCCACTCTTGGCACTGCCCCACGTGCCACCCTTGGCACTGCCACAGGTGCCACCCTTGGCACTGCCCCACGTGCCACCCTTGGCACTGCCCCAGGTGCCACCCTTGGCACTGCCACCCCGTGCCACCTTGGCACTGCCCCAGGTGCCACCCTTGGCACTGCCACAGTGTAACCCTTGGCACTGCCCAGGTGCACCCTTGGCCTGCCACAGGTGCCACCTTGGCACTGCCCCAGGTGCCACCCTTGGAACTGCCCCAGGTGCCACCCTTGGCACTGCCCCAGGTGCCACCTTGGCACTGCCCCAGGTGCCACCCTTGCAGTATTTCAGCAATACAGAGTTAAGCATAGTTATCACTGTGACAGGAGTTTGAGAGCGTGCCTATACTGACCAGCCACACGAGTGTGTGTGTGTTGGTGTGGTGGTCTCCCGCCCACAGCTGTCTGGGCGGACATCCTGCAGCCTTCACCAAGGCTCCTACTGCTGGTAAAGGTCTTTCAGTTCCTGTTAACGGAGTCACGCGGAAACGCCAACATTTCTTTGAAGGGACAAAAGGTAATGTGGGTTATATAGCAAGGCTATATATATACAGCCGAACACGCTTGTTCTGCTGTCAGTACCAGCACCACACCACCACTCACTACACAGCCACACCACCCCTCACTACACAGCCACACCACCCCTCACTACCAGCCACACCACACTCACAACACAGCCACACCACCACTCACAACACAGCCACACCACCACGCAACACAGCCACACCACCACTCAAAACATGACAACACCACCACCAAAACATGACACACCACCACTCACAACATGACAAACAACACCACTCACAACATCACAACACCACATTACTCACAAATGACAACACCACCACTTGTTGGTGTTGTGATGTTGAGGACTCACCAATGAGTCCTCAACATCACAACAACCAACACCACTCACAACATGGGAAATAACACAACCACTCACATCACAACACCACCATCCAGCACCATCACACCTGTTTATTAACATAATTCAAATGTAACACAATTTCATTATTGTATAAATGTATAATTCACATAATTTGTAAAGCAAATTGTATGTACTTAATATAATTATTAATAATGTATAATTAATTTTGCCTTTAGTATTGTGTTTACTGTTTCGAATGTATCCGCTCTTTTGTATTATGTAGGCGGACATCCGTAAGCCAACCAGCCCGTCCTCTCGAGTTCTCACAACGTCCCAAAAATGATGTACTAAATCAAGTGCCCGAACCTAGCCTAACCGAGGACCCACGAATAGAAAACTTGAGACTTGTCAAGTTTGCAGAGCTTGTGATTTTTAGTCCAGCATATTTTGGGGCGTTGAGGGGATTAATACGTCAAAATGCGATGTTGTATTCAGGGGACCTGTTGTTTACTGCCCCTCTAACGTGCTCGCCAGCTACGTGGCGAGGTCGGGACGGCAGTGACCTCGCATCTTGGCTGGCAGGGTCGGAGATCGACCCCCAGTTGGTAACAGTGGTTGATGGGGTACACTTCATTTATTCTATCTTCATACCCCCGTTTCTAGTCATTCTGTCCTCATACCCCCGTTTCTAGTCATTCTGTCCTCATACCCCCGTTTCTAGTCATTCTGTCCTCATACCCTAGTTCCTAGTCTCTATATCCTCATATCCCAGTTGCCAGTCATTATATGTTGTCAATGTGCTACAGTCATTCTGGCTTAGGGCTCTCTGCTCTCATAATGAGTCCTCACAACTCCTGGCGTAAGGCAGGTAGTATACATGTCTGAGACTGTATATCACTGCTGGCACGAACCTCCTTCATCCGCACTCTTAAGCGCCTGTATCGCCCCTCGGGTCAAGGATCACTAGAAGGGAAAACATCCCCACTTTTCATGTTGTCATCTTACTCTCACACCCATTACGGCACGTCCCGACACCCCCATACACAACACACACGCGCGTGCGCACGGGGCAGTACGTGGCACCGGACAGAGAGGCGAGGCATCCAGTATAGAAGTGTCATGTCATTGTCCAGTCTACGGGAGAGGGTGAGGGGCGGGATGAAGCGCCCCGCCCCCGGACACACACACACACATGCTATATTTATCATGCTTCCTGTGGGAGCACTCACTCTGCCTACCTGGTGCAGCCTTCGACAGCGAGGACAGGTGCACGCGGAGCTGGAGGCTGCGGCGGCCATCACTTGTGGATTGTACTGTGGGTACGGGAGATATTGCTGCTGCTGCTGGTGGTGCTCCTGCTGCTGCTGGTGCTGCTGTTCCTGCTGTTGCTGCTGCTGCTGCTGCTGTTCCTGCTGCTGGTGCTGCTGTTCCTGCTGCTGGTGCTGGTGCTGCTCTTGCTGTTCCTGCTGTTGCTGCTCCTGCTGCTGTTGTTGTTGCTGCTGGTGTTGGTGGTGTGCGCGCGCAGCGGGGTGGTCCATCATCCCGGATGTGTGGAGTATCGGTGGGTGGTGATGGTGGCGCAGTGTGTGATGCTGTGGCAGGAGGCTGCGACACCGTCCACAGGAAGAGCAGCAAGGAGCAGGACAGAGAGCGGCGGCGGTGCCCTCCCCCGCGGCGCCGCCCTCACGGATCTTCCCCCGTAATGTATGCATGATCACACCAACAATAAAAACACGACACTTTAATTAATCATAAAACTCTGGGAATGCATGTCGAGTGTGTCTTGCGGGTGAGTATACCAGTAAACCGGGAAGGCAGCGGGGTAGACCAGAGACAGTGGGCGGGAATCTTCGGGTGGGGGGAGGCGAGGGCAGGCTACAGAAGGTGCAGGTGTGGGCCAGGGTGGTGTCGCCAGCCTGCATAGTTGCCCCTCAGTCACCTCTCCCGCCAGTACCTCCGTCAGCAGGCGGGCGACGCAGTCAGCGTCGGGGCACCTACCACTTGGCGCCCACCTCGCTCCTGATGCACTGCTGCTCTGAGGAACCCGGACCTCGGGATTCCCGAAGTATTTAGCAGCAGCCACCAGGATGTGCACACCAACAAAACAAAGCAGGTCAAATGCGCATTTCGTCAGGTGATGGGCGCTACGTGGGTAGAACGCGTCAGGTGAAGGAGGCTATGAGGTAGAACGCGTCAGGTGAAGGAGGCTATGTGGTAGAACGCGTCAGGTGAAGGAGGCTATGTGGTAGAACGCGTCAGGTGACAAAGACTACGTGGGTAGAACATGAGGTGACAGAGGCTATCAGGTGGGCAGAAGACGTGAGGTGACGGAGAGCCGGAGATGAGCCCCAGGAGAGCCTGCCATGGTCACCAGCCAACACTGCCACGGCGACACTTGGGTTTCATCTTGATGCACAAGTATAGGAGCAGGAGATCAGTGGGCGGGACTCGCCACGCCTCCCACACCCGCCCACACTGCCATCCCTGCATGACGAGGGCACAGGCCCACAGTCTGCCCTCCACTCAGGCGTCCGTATCACCTCACCTGGATTCTTTTGCTGCAGTAAGATCCCCCAAGAACAGGTGGGCGCGGGGTGAGAAGCCTCCGCCTCCTGGGGCAGTTGCCAGGCACACGACGCCACTGCTCAACACAGCCTCCCATACATACCCTCCACACCCTTTACTTCTTGCCCGCCACACTGAAGAAGGTTGGCTACGATCAGGAGGCTATTCAGAAATCCTACGATCAGGCAACAAGAATCAGGCAGGAAAGAGAGGGGTGGGCAGACTGTATATTTTTGAACTGCCAGAAAGCCTTTGACACAGTACCACATCAGAGACTAATGCGAAAGCTGGAGATGCAGGCTGGAGTGGCAGGATAATATTGAGGTAAACTCAACGCATTAATGTAAACCCACAAATCCAGCCAACTATATTGATTACACTTGTGAGGCGTGACCTGCAACGAAGGTCACCCGAACTAAGGTCACCCCAACGAAGAACAACCCAACGAAGGAAAACATCCCAAGAGTGAGTAGCCCCCGTGCAAGCAAACCCTTCTCCGGAAGGCCCAACGAAGGGCTCTTGAAGGAAAACATTGGAAACACGACCCTAAAAATGGCAACCCAATGTTGACAAACACTTCAAGGACCCGCCCTATCCACCGCCCTATCCACCTGTGGGTTTAGGGCCTCGTGCCACCAGTAAACACAACGGAATATGGGCAGTTGGAGGCGGAACTGAAGCAAAAAATAGTAACGGTCGTCGCTTTTTGTTATACATAAAACAAATAAGCGCGGGAAGGGAAGGTGTCTGAGCGACACTGGGACGCCACCTGATAATCTGAGCTACGTAGAACACTAAATGATAATCTGAGCTACGTAGAACACTGATAATCTGTGCTACGTAGAACACTAAATGATAATCTGAGCTACGTAGAACACTAAATGATAATCTGAGCTACGTAGAACACTGATAATCTGTGCTACGTAGAACACTAAATGATAATCTGAGCTACGTAGAACACTAAATGATAATCTGAGCTACGTAGAACACTAAATGATAATCTGAGCTACGTAGAACACTAAATGATAATCTGAGTACGTAGAACACTAAATGATAATCTGAGCTACGTAGAACACTGATAATCTGTGTTTCGTAGAACACTGATAATCTGTGTTTCGTAGAACACTGATAATCTGTGTTTCGTAGAACACTGATAATCTGAGCTACATAGAACCCTGTTACGAACCTTACCTCCTGTGGAGGTTAGTTTCGGTTGTAAAATGCACGATACCAGTTATGGGACAGTGAGCCGTGGGGTGGTCAGAGCCACCTGAGTTAATAATACGAAATGATCTTATGTTGTGACTAATAACTAATAATCTGTGCTACATAGAACACAAACCAACTTTCTGAACATTAAGGGGAAGTCAACTGACATTCTGAACAACGTAAGAGCACTGACATTTTGAACAACGTAGGAGCGCTAAATGACGTTCTGAACAACGTAGGAGCACTAAATGACGTTCTGAACAACGTAGGAGCACTAAATGACGTTCTGAACATTGATGGGAGTTTAACTAACGGCGTAAATGACACTTGGGACATTTATTAGCAGTTTCGAACTGATATTCTGATCCCCATCAGAACGACAATTCCTACTGAATGACGTAAAGAAACCAACTGATATTTTAAACAACGCAGGAACACCACTTGAAGATCTGAACGACGCAGGGACGTCAAATGATGTACTGAGTAACACTGAGATGCCAACTGATGTTCGGACGACGTAATTGGCATTTTGAACAATGTAGGAACACAAACTTGCGATTTGATAACAGATGTCAAAGCACGTTTTGAACGACGTTTAGATATTGACTCACCTTTTAAACGTTACTGGTAGACCGAGTGATGTTTTAAATGACATCCGTAACTCTGCTGATGTTCTACATGATGAGGATCCAGCAACTGATGTTCAGAACGACGTCGGTACACCATCTGACGTCTAAACGACGTAGGGACGTCAACCGACGTTCCGATCGAGACAGGGACACTAGCCAATGTTTCGAAAAGGATATTTTTTTCTAGAGATACTCTAGCACGGGCCTCGAACCCGTACCAAAGTATGCTAATGTGAGCATTACTTTGACGACGCAGGATAAGTATTTATGACTGGAATGTCAGTTTCGCAAGGCTATATAAGAGCTTATTTTCAGCTTCAAATGGTTGTTAAACCAATGAGTTATAATACATTAAAAGTTAAAAATCCATTATCAGCCCCTACTACTCTCCCTCTCTCTCTTTCTTTCTAGTTCTTTCACGTTCTGTCGCTCTACATCTCTTTCACACACACACACACACACACACACACCAGGAAGCAGCCCGTGACAGCTAACTAACTCCCAGGTACCTATTTACTGCTAGGTAACAGGGGCATTCAGGGTGAAATAAACTTTGCCCATTTGTTTCTGCCTGGTGCGGGAATCGAACCCGCGCCACAGAATTACGAGTCCTGCGCGCTATCCATCAGGCTACCAGGACCCCACTACCAGACTACCTGTGTGTGTGTGTGTGTGTGTGTGTGTGTGTGTGTGTGTGTGTGTGTGTGTGTGTGTGTGTGTGTGTGTGTGTGTGTGTTTCGGGTAAAAGTGTGCGGGAATTTGGCCAGTCTACTTCGACGAGTCAGTCCCGAGGGCAATGAATGTGTCATTTAGAACCCCTGAAGAAAGAGAGCCAACTCCCACACTATTTAACATCCTTATCGTCGTCGTCGCTAATAGCGAATTTCCACAAGAATATGCAAGTGGTGTCACGATTAGTGTCCCCACTTTGGGGAAGACAAAACATTCCCTTCAACTCCTCGGAAGAAAATACTGAACTCAATTTCACTCTGTCCACAAAACGAAAGCATACTCTCAGTAAATATTTTGGAGGATGGCCACTATCGGTCCCTTGGAGGATGGCCACTATCGGTCCCTTGGAGGATGGCCACTATCGGTCCCTTGGAGGATGGCCACTATCGGTCCCATGGAGGATGGCCACTAACGGTCCCTTGCAGGATGGCCACTAACGGTCCCTTGCAGGATGGCCACTATCGGTCCCTTGCAGGATGGCCACTAACGGTCCCTTGGAGGATGGCCACTATCGGTCCCATGGAGGATGGCCACTATCGGTCCCATGGAGGATGGCCACTATCGGTCCCATGGAGGATGGCCACTATCGGTCCCATGGAGGTTGGCCACTATCGGTCCCTTGGGATCTCTATGGGCTCTCGCAAAGGAAAGAGGAGCGCGATCGACTCAACGGGACGTGAAAACTCTGTCGCGGAGCCCTCAGTCATGGGCTGTTGTGGTGACGGAGCTCCTATTGCTCAGCTTAAAATGATGTGTGCAGCTTTGCATATGTACGGAGCTTATATACGCTCCGTCACAGACAATGCCGCATAAGTCTTACGCACAGTCTCCTCGAGCAATATGAAAAGGCTTGACAGCATTCAATAAGAAGCCGTGGAAATCATTCTTGGAGTATTGAAACAGGTTTAAGGAACTGACTGCTGAGCTTGCCATTATGATTGCCGGAGAACTTTCACTACGCTGTGCTAATCATAGGAGGAAACAGGAATAGCACAAAGTGGAAATACTACTCAGTTTGCGCTACTTTGGAAGAACCGCACCTACTTGAGCAAGCCCGTGAGCTCAAGTCTGTAGGGATGATACCTCCTTGGCAGGATGAAGCATATAAGATGAAAATAAAAGAGGAAACAGTGTAAGAAATCCAACATATTGCCACAAGAAATGAAACAAAAATATCTTACGACAATTAATAAAGAGGCAGAGAATAAATTAGATCATATCTACATTGTTGGATCTGCTAATGCTACTAATGGCAGGACTGGCGCAGCAAACACTGTGATTAGGAATAACGTCTTTCAAAACGTAAATAGAGAAAAACCACGGATTGAGAGCTATGACTCTTCCACGCAAGCCGAGTTGGTTGATAATTCTATGTCATTAAGATACCTTGAAACTCAAGATCAGCGATCTGCTCCGATTCTTAAGCTGCGCTACAAAGCAGATTAAAAAAAAATTGATATAGCGTAAATCTAATGGTTGGTATTTGTTATTTCCCTTTTCTGAGCACCTGTATCCTTCAGGCACTCAAGTCCCAGCTCCGTCTGGGTACTTGAGTGGATAAATCACGGGATGAACACTCCAGCGGGGTGTCTTCCTCTTATGGCGTTATGTTCACTCAAGATGGCTGCTGGCCCAGCCCAATACTGCCCCCTTTGGCGGAATATTCAAAGGCTGAATGCGCTGCCCAATAAACTTGCCCGTCGGGACAAACTTATGATGTAAGTTCGACTGAAGGAGAGGTGACTGAAAGGGACTTTACGACACCAACGACTGTCTGTCTGTCTGTCTGTCTGTCTGTCTGTCTGTCTGTCTGTCTGTCTGTCTGTCTGTCTGTCTGTCTGTGTCTCTGGCGTGGACTCGCTTGCGCTTACAAGAAATTACATGCATAGTAAAATCTGGATTTAAGAATATAATTAATATAGATGTGATAGAGTAAACAAGTTATTAAATGGAAAAGCTAGATTATATATTAAAGAGGAACTGGTATGCACAGAGCTTCTGAACTCTAGAAATGAGGTGGAAGAACCAAGTAGACAAGAACCAAAAGGAAATTAAGTAGACAATAGACCTCGTTATTATTCCAATATAGAAACCGATAAATGCAACAGTTGAGGAATTCACAAATTAGAGAATTGCCTTGATAACCTAGAAACCCCAGTACCATAGATTATCTTCCTTGGAGGCTTAAATGTAACCAGTTTAATATGGAGGTTAACAAATAATAACATTACAACAGGAAGTCAATCAGTTAATAGCCAGTCACAGGTCAGAAGGGATGGGAACTATCAGAGGAAAGCGCCAAGCCATTACGACTATATAGCACTGGGAAAGGGTCAGGATAAGGATTTGGGCTGGGACGGAGGGAAGGAATGGTGCCCAACCATTTGGACGGTCGGGGATTGAACGCCGACCTGCATGAAGCGAGGTCGCTTATCCGACAGATAAGAGCAAAAACGAAAATACTTTTGAAGAAAATACTCTTCAAAAGAACGAAAATACCCTTGATCTGATCTTCACTAACAATAAAGAAATAATCGGCGACATTACAATTCCAAATACTTTATATTTACAGTACAAACGCCTATAAGTTTAACCAACATTAATACACGTAATATGTCAAAAAAATTAATAAGCAGGAAGGCTGCTCAGTAAATTAAATTTTAACAATAAGAGGACTGACTGGGAAAATAATCAAAGAATTAGCAAACATCCAGCGGAAAACTGTCTTAAATAAAACACTCTCACGCAAGGAATCGAACGAACAATTGATTGCCGAAGCGTGCAAAAAGTTCTTTAAATGTTCCTGTGAGTAATATAACAATAAGAGGACCAACCCAGACAGAACGCAGACGACACTGCAGAAGAATGAAGACAATAACTGAAATACTTAAGCAACCATGACTATCACCACAAAGAAAATGTAATTTAAACAGGGAGATACAAGAAATAGAGCAGAAGCTAACAGACTGAAGAATTGAAAATGGAAAAAGAAAGCCATATAAGAGATTAGAAAAAATCAAAATACTTTTACCATATGCAAAATCAAAATATAAAATCTCCAACAGAATTATTTAACAACAAAATATAAAACCGCCTTTCAAAATTACTCAACCACTATGACAAAATCACGGAAGCATTAGAAGAATAATAAAATCCTTTGTAAACGATACAACAAAAATCAGCATAAAAATTACTTCTGTATAAGAGGTTGAAAAACAACAAGCCGAAATCAATAAAGTCTTTGATGGTAAAACATAATATAACATGATGTTTAACAGTGATAAACTCCAGATACTTAGATATGGTAATAATGAAGAACTTAGACGAAACGCAAGGTACGAGACTATCAGATCTACTCATAGAAGGAAAACAACAAGAAAAGGATTTGCTAATAAGTATGTCAGATGAACTAACGTTTAGTGAACATAACAAATCATATATAGTACCAGCCAGGAAAATTATTGGGTGGATTATAAAGATATGAGAACCATTAATCCAGGGATTTCATCAAAATGCTCTTTACTCTTTAAATCACTTGTGCCTTTCTGCCTTTCCTGCTCGGTACACACTTTCCCTTACAAAGCAGGAGAAATTGCTGAAAAAAAGAGAAATAGAGAACATATACGGGCACACACAGACACGATAAAGCGCCTAAATTATTGGGAACGTCTGAAAGCTCTGAAAATGTACTCTCTACAAGGAGAGAGAGAGAGGTATTCAATATTACATACATGGAACACTGGAAGGTCAGGTTCCAAATTTTCGCGGCAACATCTTAACATACTGGATTAAACAATATGTTAGGAAATGCAGAATAGAGCCAGCGAAGCGTAAAGGTGCTAAAGCACAATCATGGAACACAATATGAACATTAGAGCTCCACGGCTATTCAAAATTCTCTCACAAAAAAAATAAAAAATACTGCCTGAACAAAAGTGGACTTGCGCAAGAAAAAATGGGACAGTCAAATAGGAAATGCTGGACCAACCAGGCTGTAGCGGAAGTGTGGGCCTGCGAGCCACTCCAAGCAACAGCCTTTTGGACCAAGTTATCACTAGACAATCCAGGCTTGGGGAGTCAAAACTCTCAGAACCCACTCCAGGTATACGCCAGATATGGTGGATCATTACCGTGTTGGCGTTGAAGGTTCCCGTCTCCAGTCCAGCGTGTCAAGTGTGGGGAGGATTATGACCACTCCAGGATATGGGTCGTTTCTCTTAACATTCCCCGCGACCTTCAAGCGTTCATTCCATAACAATCATTTGTCATTAATTACCACAGTGTCAAGGCTTTCACTCTTGTGAGAAGATGAACAACCCAGCGGACTTTCTTCCTGCTGAAGGGGGAAATAATGTTGCTATGGAAGTATGGTCACTCACACGATGAGTGACGCTGTCCAATGGCCGTATGCTCACTCAAAGGATGAGTGACGCTACCAATGGCGGTATGCTCACTCACACGATGAGTGACGCTACCCAATGGCCGTATGCTCACTGACGCGATGAGTGACGCTACCCAATGGCGGTATGCTCACTCCCACGATGAGTGACGCTACCCAATAGCGGTATGCTCACTCACACGATGAGTGACGCTGCCCAATGGCACATGCTCACTCCCACGATGAGTGACGCTGCCCAATGGCGGCATGCTCACTCACACGATGAGTGACGCTACCCAATGGCCGTTTGCTCACTCACACGATGAGTGACGCTACCCAATGGCCGTTTGCTCACTCACAGGATGAGTGACGCTACCCAATGGCCGTTTGCTCACTCACAGAGGATGAAGTGACGCCTGCCCAATAAACTGGCTCTTCGGCGCAAAATGTATATACAAAAAATTATCAGTTGACAAGAGCCAGGTGCGGGTGCGCGCCGGATGCGCTGTGGGTCACGTTGAGCACCAACACCTGACAGGACCCAGCCACCAATGAGACCTGCTCAGCACCAGGGAAGACAGATAGCTGAAATTGCTCCCATTCCCAGAATGCTCCCGGGTCCATTCTCCTGGCCACCCCGCTCTCAATTTCCAGCCTCTGAATTGCCAGATTTATTGAGAATTCTCGTGAACTGCAGAATAAATATTCCGACGTGCGTTGGTTGACTAAAATAACTTGGCATGAAAAAAAGAAGTAAGTTACGAGAGGATGAGGATGGGTGGGCGGTCTTAGCGGCACACACAAAACAGATATAAAGCATACATTATTCATTCATCCGCAAGACGGGGCCGCGGAAAGAGCATATCAAGAGAGACCTTGGACATTGTTGGGGGAGACCAAGCAAGGCCTATTAGGTGTTTTCATAGTCAGGCTGGACTCACAGCTGAATGTTTCTAGTAGATAGTGTTGTGTGTGTGTGTTTGTGTGTGTGTGTGGTGTGTGTGTGTGTTGGTGTGTGTGTGTGTGTGTGTGTGTGTGTGTGTGTGGTGTGTGGTGTGTGTGTGTGTGCGCGCGTGCGCGCGCTCATCTACCAATAGTCACAAAACTTGCCAATACTCAGCTCCAGAAAACACGGTTCCATTTTGTAACCATTATTGGTCTGATATAATGCTTCAGACTCCTCACATTTACCCTTAACATTCACTCAATGTATCACTCTCACCTGCTGCCTCCCTGGGGCCTTTCCCTACTTCCCTGCGTCAAATAATTTTGACGCACCACTTACATAAATAACGCATTACCTACAACGTGACGCATTCCTACATGACGCATCACCTACAAATGACATACCAGCAACCAAACTATGCACAAGCTTCATTAACTTCGTACTATTTCCTTAAGATATTAACTAGTTACATACAGCATGTACTGGCTAACTAAATTATGCATTAACTACATAAATTAGTAACTACTGTACCTCTTTTTCGTCCTATGGGTCTAGATAACACAGTTACGCCATCAATAAAGGGCCAAGTACATAACTCTCATTATAACTACCAACATTATCCACTAGTTACAAATGTACAAGCTGGTTCCACATATTTTACCCTCCCCCTTGGCGACATAAATTACACACCTGCTACATAAATCACACACCTGTTCCACAAATTATACACCTGTTACATAAATTACGCAGCTGCTACATAAATTACACACTGCCTCCATAAATTACAAAACAATGAGGATCGGTTGATTGCTGGCAACAAGAGAGTATATAAACAGGCGGGAGAAGACACGCCGGGCGCCCATATTACTGCCCAAATATTCCGTTTTACGACGACCCTGAACACAGTCTCTCGCGTGTTAACCGCCCTGGTTATGTTCCCTCCGCCGGCGGCAGGAAAGCTTAGGTGGTTATCAGGGGGGGAAGCACCAAGCCAGCATGGCTATGTAGCTCTTGGGTGCCCAATCACTTAAGACCCTCGGAGATCGAATCCACGACGACCCTGCATGAAGCAATGCCGTCGCTCTACCGACCAGGCCATGTGGTTAGGTGGTGGTGGTTGTTGTTTTAGATTTAGCTACTCAGAACGAAATGTCTATGTAGCACGGGCTATGGTGAGCCCGTAATCGAGTTCGGTTATTCGCGATAATCATGTTACTGTGATATTTGAGTCAAAGTTTTAAATGGAGGTGGGGTTTCCTCCTTTTTCCCTGTTTCTTCTTCGCTTCTGTTTTAGTCGTGTTTTAATAACATCATCTTGATGGCGGATGTAGGCGCAGAATGTTCACTAGTGAGTTCCATTCTTTACCGGTTTTTCTAATCATTGTAGTGGCTGTGGAATTTGCATCTAATGCAGCTGCTGTCGTTGGATTAATGTTCAATTTGATGCGCAGGGCTTCAGTAGCTTCACATTCCAGTAAGTAGTGCAATAGTGGCGCCTCTGCTTCTGTTCCACAGATATGACACTAACTATGGGTTTATTATCTCCCAGCAGCACTTGTAACCAAGTCTGGGTCCGTGTATGGCTACTGCAATGTCTCTGGATATCTTTTGTCAGATTTGAAAGTAGTACCCAGTGGCTTGTTCGTGCTATATCGCAGTGGATCTTTCTTCCGCTACTTTGGCTCTGTGGCGACTTTTGATAGTTGGGAGTATTTTTCTTCTTGATTTGCTCCTTAATCTGTGAAAAACTTGGAGATATTTGAACCTGTATAACAGGTAGAGCAGTGGTAGTTTTTGCTAGCGAGTCTGCCTTTTCATTACCATCTATGCCAATGTGACTTGGTATCCAACTTAAGGTGAATGACAGCCCTAGATTATGGGCTTCTTTTCCTATATGTTGGATTTCTGTGAGGAGTTGTATATTATCTCTGTGTTGACCGTGGTTAGGTAAGCCAGTACGACTATATACCACTTGGGAGGCATCTGAAGACTAGGACCTGGGATAGAATAGGACAGAGAGTAGGAATGGTGTCCAACTACTCGAACCGTTGGGGGATCGAACGCTGACTTGCACGAAGCGAGGCCGTCGCTATACCAACCAGTTTAAGTCATTGGACCAGCGGGAGAAAATGAGACTTTGTTTTGCAGACTTGTGATGCAACAAGCAACCAGAGGGATTCACGCGTCACGAAGTCCATTCATATTTTCTCAAAAGTAGGTAGGCTCCATTTATCCGACACGTGCATGACGAGCGTGCAAATACCTGGGGCCGAGAGAGCACGCCATCCACCACTTACACGCTACCAATATTTGCCAACACCTGTCATACATTTTCTAGTAAAACTATTTTGTTTATATAAAGAAAAAAGTTACACATATTTCAATAATATTCTTAGGAAGATTAATATCGAAGAGTGTTTGGTACAACTTGTACCAACATTCACATTTAATGTAAACAAGTTGAGAGAATACTTAGTTTGACGTTTTACATGTAAGTGAAAATAGTTGATTGGTAATTCCCACCACGCCCCACAGTCAACCAAACAATGGTGCCGTACTGTTGAAGTACAGTGTCAACAAACATTGGCCTGAGTGCCACCTGGACGCTGTGCCCGGCACTCACGGACTTACAGGAGAGACGCAGTAATGTGTTCATGGATTTTGTTTGTTCTAGAGTTAGTCAAACATATTTGCAGGTTGGTGGTGTTTCAATGGGGTCCCACTAGGGATCTTGTTCGTCCAGGTATTTATGTAACATGTTCAGTCGTCCATCCTGCAGATAGATGGGCGGAACCCAAGAATTTATTGTAGATATGTCACCTTACCTTGAGACGTATATGTATACGTATTGTAGATATGTCGACGACATATTCGTATGTGTTCACGACGTAAACACATTGGAAAGGCTACGAGGCAAGCTACAAGAAGTCTCAAGCTTGACGTTCACTGTCGAGAAAAGTGTAAGAGGCACCATTCCTCTATGTTCTCGTGGATGGTAAATCCGGTAGCTTCATCACAGACGTAAAGCAACTGATGCAGGTTAATATATGAGTGGCAGGAGTGAATGCACTGACAGATAGAAGAGAAGCGTCATCGTGCATATGTAGGTCGTGCAATACGTACATGCTCTCCTTGGCAGCTCTTGCACCATGAACCCGAACGAATCCGCAAAATAATTGTGAAGATTACAGAAATACAGAATTCGACGAAATCGTTAGTGTGACGCAAAGTCGTCACTTGACTGAGGATAATCGGCCTCCAAGGGAAGACATTGTAGTGTATTAAAAAATACATTTACTCATGCATATAAGAAGGCTAAAAAGATATCATTGTGATAATGGGATATAATTGGACTGAGTCGGGGCTCCACAGCTGGGTTTCACCTGTCTATCAACACACCCACAAAACGTCACCACACACCTCAATCCGTAACACCCCGCCCCCGGCAAGACGCCACCCCACACCTCAATCCGCCAACACCCCGCCCCCCGGCAAGACGCCACCCCACACCTCTACCCACCAAGGTCTGCCGTAAATAAACAATCCAGTTACAGGTACCTGTAAGGAAGGTGAAGACAAGACGGACCCTTACGTAAAGCCAACGGGTGTGTGAACTTGACATTACCACACAGTGAGTCGTAAGAAGGGTGGAGTGGGGGGTTGGGATACAACAAGGAGGGGGGGACTGAGGTAAGACGTTAGAATGCCACGCTGGTGAGATAATAAGCGTAGAGAGAACGAATGTGAAGGTGAGAATTGTTCCAGAGTGATGCAATAAAATGGGCAGAGGTGAGGGAGTGAGAAGCTGTGTTGGGAGGAAGGTGGAGCCGCGCCTGCGATACGAAGGATGAATGACATTGCTGTGGGCATCCCAGGGAGGCTGTTCCACTTGCTGAGTAGTGGATAGTGACGAGGCTGAAAAGTAAGTAGTCGTAAGTATGGTGATGACTGGTGTGGTGTGCGGGGCAGCGGGTTGCTAGGATGCTACGTCACTCCACTCCCAGCAACCAGTTGGGTGCAGAGGCTGCGCTCGCTCGGTCACCCACTCCCCCCCCCCTCTCTCTCTCTCTCACACACACACACACACACACACACACACACACACACACACACACACACACACACACACACACTGTACCAACATCATCATCCTGGGTGTAGGAGCCCGACCCGCTACCCCACCTTCACCACAACTTCTAAAAAAAACAATTAGTTTAGGATGAACCCGGGAGGTTGGGAGGGGTGTCGGCTGGCCCAAGGTCGCGTTGCCTGGTGCTGGCGGTACAGGAGACGGCAGTAGTTCCGGGTGGACTACATTAAGGTAGCTGGGACAGCGGTGCTACCTGCCGTCTTGCTGGCGGATTCCACCTTCAAGGACGTCGCTGTGGCTTTCGAGTAACACCGCCACGCGGCTCCGTCCTCCTCCTGCCTTTCCGGATGTGCTGTTTGTTTTTTTAATATATTGCTCCGAGGACATCTCTAGGGGTAAGCAGCGAGCAGCTGAGCATGTCGGTGTGTTCAGTAGTCGCTGCCCCGCCCCCCCCAACCATGCCCACATGCCCCGTCGACCCCACGTGCCCCGCCCACAGCACCCTCGACCAGACGCACGCCCACCCGGAACTGGCACTTCTCACCAGCGTAGTGGGAGCGGGTAGTCAGGATAACCTGTTACGAGACGTCACAGGATAACCCCCCAGGTGACTTTTTGCAATTCTTTATGTAACCAAAATCATCGGATGTGACATTACATAACGAGGCTCAAGTCCGGCTCTGTAAGTCCTAGATGTGCGCGGCATAACATGACGTATTCCACCCGGCGATTGAGGTCATTTTGGGCATTTTGGGGGATTATAAGTCCTAGTGTACCTATCAATGTTTGCTAAGGCAACACTAATACTTGTGACCCCAGTGCTAGGTTATCACACCGATGACCCCAGTGCCAGGTTATCACACCGATGACCCCAGTGCCAGGTTATCACACCGATGACCCCAGTGCCAGGTTATCTCACCGATGACCCCATCGCTAGGTATCTCACCGATTACCCCAGTGGTAGGTTATCACACTGACGACCCCAGTGCCAGGTTATCCACCAATGACCCCAGTGGTAGGTTATCACACCAATGACCCCAGTGTCAGGTTATCACACCAATGACCCCAGCGTTAAGTTGGGGTCAAATTCAAACAACCAATTTGAGGTTGTATCTAGTTAATCTTTAAGTAATATCACTGCTTTAATTTAGATACTTTCTTGCTGTTATTTCCAAACATATACTTGTATTTATTTATATAATGTTTTTTTCATTTCTTTTTTAAATAGTTGAGACTAAGACTGGTCAAGAACACGATC
>WNGS01003009.1:12093-29641 GCA_020271785.1 Procambarus virginalis | reverse complement strand
CTCACCTTGTTTAAGATTCGCTACTCGAAGAAAATGTTCCAAGTAGCACGGGCTATGGTGACCCGTTGTGGACTCACCCTGGCACAGGAGCGGGGCTGTAACTCGAATGATGAGTCGTGTTCGTCACGTGTTCATCATCGTGTTCAGCTGCCATCTCATAAACTATAACAACTCATTAACTGTGTGTGTGTTCAAATCTACAATTTAGGCTTCTGTTCCAATGAATGATCCTCACTGTCCTGTGTGGCAGTGAATATGAGCATCATCATGTCCTGTGTGGCAGTGAATATGAGCACCATCACTGTCCTGTGTGGCAGTGAATATGAGTACCACACTGTTCTGTGTGGCAGTGAATATGAGCACCATATCACTGTCCTTGTGTGGCAGTGAATAGCAGCACCTCACTGTCTGGTGTGGCAGTGAATATGAGCACATCCTCACTGTCCTGTTGGCCGTGAATAGAGCACCATCACTGTCCTGTGTGATAGTGAATGAGCACCATCACTTCCTGGTGTGCAGTGAATTATGGCACCATCACTGTCCTGTGTGGCAGTTAATAGAGCACATCCTGTTCTGATGTGGCAGTGAAACACGAGGCACCATCACGTCTGGTGGCAGTGAATTTAGCACCATCACTTCCTGTGTGGCAGTGAACAACGAGCACCATCACATGGCTACAGTGCTTACGTGTTTAATTCAGTTATGTTATATTTGGTTTAATTAAGTATGTTATATTTGGTTTAATTAAGTTATATTGTTATATTTTATAACGGGGTCAGTGTCTCACCTAACATGTCCCTTGTTGTACATCATGTGGCCATCATAAAATATGATAACTAAGATATTATGAGGATATCTACATCAGGAATCGAGAACAATTTCATGACCACCCCAGCCCCACCCCCTCCAGTTCTAGACCAGCTAATCAACCCTTCTGTAATAATAAAGGCCACTTACGGGCTCACCATTAGCCCTGCTGACTTGGAACTTTTTGGTCAGGTGCGAATCTTAAAACCAACAACGTAACAGTACAGTAGCCATTTGTAGGCCTAGTAGAAGTAGGAGGAGTAGTGGGACTAGGAGAAGTGGGACTAGGAGTAGTGGGACTAGGAGTAAGTGGGACTAGGAGTTAGTGGGACTAGGAGTAAGTGGGACTAGGAGTAGTGGGATAGGAGTAGTGGTGCTACGGAGTAGTGGACTAGGAGAGTGGGACTAGGAGTAGTGGGACGAGGAGTAGTGGGACTAGGAGAAGTGGGACTTGGGAGTAAGTGGGACTAGGAGTGTGGTGCTAGGAGTAGTGGGACTAGGAGAAGTGGGACTAGGAGTAGTGGTGCTAGGGATGGGCTAAGTAGTGGACTAGGAGTAGTGGGACTAGGAGTAAGTGGTGACTAGGAGTAGTGGTACTAGGAGTAGTGGGACTAGGAGAAGTGGGACTAGGAGTAGTGGTGCTAGGAGTAGTGGACTAGGAGAAGTGGCTAGGAGTAGTGGTGCTAGGAGTAGTGGTGCTAGGAAGTAGTGGGTGATGGTGTGGGATGAGTATGTCTAGAGAGGGGTAGTAGGTGCTGGGAGTGTGCTGATATGGGATGGTAGTGGTAAGGTGGGCTAGAGAGGGATAGAGGGGTGCTAGGAGGAGTGCTAGGAGGTGTCTAGATGTGGTGCTAGAGACTGGTTGCTAGACTGTGTTGCTAGAGAGTTGGGAATAAGTGGTGCTAGGAGTTAGTGTGGACGGTTAGGCTAGGATAGTGGGACTAGGAGTAGTGGTGCTTGCTGAGTGTGCAGGTAGTGGGACTAGGAGTAGTGGTGGCTAGGAGTAGGTCTGAGTAGGGGTAGGAGTAGTGGGAGTAGCCTAGGGGAAGTAGTGGTGCTAGGAGTAGTGGTGCTAGGAGTAGTGGGCTAGGAGTAGTGGTGCTAGGAGTAGTGGGACTAGGAGTAGTGGTGCTAGGAGTAGTGGTGCTAGGAGTAGTGGTGCTAGTAGTGGGCTAGGAGATAGTGGGACTAGGAGTAGTGGTGCTAGGAGAAGTAGGGCTAGGAGTAGTGGGATATGGATGTAGTGGTGCTTAGGAGTAGTGGGGCTAGGAGTAGTGGGACTAGGAGTAGTGGGAGCTAGAGTAGTGGGACTAAGTAGTGGGGCTAGGAGTAGTGGGACTAGGAGAAGTGCGACACTTGGGTTTCATCTTGATGCACAAGTATAGGAGCAGGAGATCAGTGGGCGGGACTCGCCACGCCTCCCACACCCCCACACTGCCATCCCTGCATGACGAGGGCACAGGCCCACAGTCTGCCCTCCACTCAGGCGTCCGTATCACCTCACCTGGATTCTTTTGCTGCAGTAAGATCCCCAAGAACAGGTGGGCGCGGGGTGAGAAGCCTCCGCCTCCTGGGGCAGTTGCCAGGCACACGACGCCACTGCTCAACACAGCCTCCCATACATACCCTCACACCCCTTACTTCTTGCCCGCCACACTGAAGAAGGTTGGCTACGATCAGGAGGCTATTCAGAAATCCTACGATCAGGCAACAAGAATCAGGCAGGAAAGAGAGGGGTGGGCAGACTGTATATTTTTGAACTGCCAGAAAGCCTTTGACACAGTACCACATCAGAGACTAATGCGAAAGCTGGAGATGCAGGCTGGAGTGGCAGGATAATATTGAGGTAAACTCAACGCATTAATGTAAACCCACAAATCCAGCCAACTATATTGATTACACTTGTGAGGCGTGACCTGCAACGAAGGTCACCCGAACTAAGGTCACCCCAACGAAGAACAACCCAACGAAGGAAAACATCCCAAGAGTGAGTAGCCCCCGTGCAAGCAAACCCTTCTCCGGAAGGCCCAACGAAGGGCTCTTGAAGGAAAACATTGGAAACACGACCCTAAAAATGGCAACCCAATGTTGACAAACACTTCAAGGACCCGCCCTATCCACCGCCCTATCCACCTGTGGGTTTAGGGCCTCGTGCCACCAGTAAACACAACGGAATATGGGCAGTTGGAGGCGGAACTGAAGCAAAAAATAGTAACGGTCGTCGCTTTTTGTTATACATAAAACAAATAAGCGCGGGAAGGGAAGGAGTCTGAGCGACACTGGGACGCCACCTGATAATCTGAGCTACGTAGAACACTAAATGATAATCTGAGCTACGTAGAACACTAAATGATAATCTGAGCTACGTAGAACATGATAATCTGTGCTACGTAGAACACTAAATGATAATCTGAGCTACGTAGAAAACTAAATGATAATCTGAGCTACGTAGAACACTAAATGATAATCTGAGCTACGTAGAACACTGATAATCTGTGCTACGTAGAACACTAAATGATAATCTGAGCTACGTAGAACACTGATAATCTGCGTTTCGTAGAACACTGATAACCTGTGTTTCGTAGAACACTGATAATCTGTGTTTCGTAGAACACTGATAATCTGTGTTTCGTAGAACACTGATAATCTGTGTTTCGTAGAACACTGATAATCTGTGTTTCGTAGAACACTGATAATCTGAGCTACATAGAACCCTGTTACGAACCTTACCTCCTGTGGAGGTTAGTTTCGGTTGTAAAATGCACGATACCAGTTATGGGACAGTGAGCCGTGGGGTGGTCAGAGCCACCTGAGTTAATAATACGAAATGATCTTATGTTGTGACTAATAACTAATAATCTGTGCTACATAGAACACAAACCAACTTTCTGAACATTAAGGGGAAGTCAACTGACATTCTGAACAACGTAAGAGCACTGACATTTTGAACACCGTAGGAGCACTAAATGACGTTCTGAACAACGTAGGAGCACTAAATGACGTTCTGAACAACGTAGGAGCACTAAATGACGTTCTGAACATTGATGGGAGTTTAACTAACGGCGTAAATGACACTTGGGACATTTATTAGCAGTTTCGAACTGATATTCTGATCCCCATCAGAACGACAATTCCTACTGAATGACGTAAAGAAACCAACTGATATTTTAAACAACGCAGGAACACCACTTGAAGATCTGAACGACGCAGGGACGTCAAATGATGTACTGAGTAACACTGAGATGCCAACTGATGTTCGGACGACGTAATTGGCATTTTGAACAATGTAGGAACACAAACTTGCGATTTGATAACAGATGTCAAAGCACGTTTTGAACGACGTTTAGATATTGACTCACCTTTTAAACGTTACTGGTAGACCGAGTGATGTTTTAAATGACATCCGTAACTCTGCTGATGTTCTACATGATGAGGATCCAGCAACTGATGTTCAGAACGACGTCGGTACACCATCTGACGTCTAAACGACGTAGGGACGTCAACCGACGTTCCGATCGAGACAGGGACACTAGCCAATGTTTCGAAAGGATATTTTTTTCTAGAGATACTCTAGCACGGGCCTCGAACCCGTACCAAAGTATGCTAATGTGAGCATTACTTTGACGACGCAGGATAAGTATTTATGACTGGAATGTCAGTTTCGCAAGGCTATATAAGAGCTTATTTTCAGCTTCAAATGGTTGTTAAACCAATGAGTTATAATACAGTAAAAGTTAAAAATCCATTATCAGCCCCTACTACTCTCCCTCTCTCTCTCTCTTTCTAGTTCTTTCACGTTCTGCCGCTCTACATCTCTTTCACACACACACACACACACACACACACACACACACACACACACACACACACACCAGGAAGCAGCCCGTGACAGCTAACTAACTCCCAGGTACCTATTTACTGCTAGGTAACAGGGGCATTCAGGGTGAAATAAACTTTGCCCATTTGTTTCTGCCTGGTGCGGGAATCGAACCCGCGCCACAGAATTACGAGTCCTGCGCGCTATCCATCAGGCTACCAGGACCCCACTACCAGACTACCTGTGTGTGTGTGTGTGTGTGTGTGTGTGTGTGTGTGTGTGTGTGTGTGTGTGTGTGTGTGTGTGTGTGTGTGTGTGTGTGTGTGTGTGTGTTTGTGTTTGTTTCGGGTAAAAGTGTGCGGGAATTTGGCCAGTCTACTTCGACGAGTCAGTCCCGAGGGCAATGAATGTGTCATTTAGAACCCCTGAAGAAAGAGAGCCAACTCCCACACTATTTAACATCCTTATCGTCGTCGTCGCTAATAGCGAATTTCCACAAGAATATGCAAGTGGTGTCACGATTAGTGTCCCCACTTTGGGGAAGACAAAACATTCCCTTCAACTCCTCGGAAGAAAATACTGAACTCAATTTCACTCTGTCCACAAAACGAAAGCATACTCTCAGTAAATATTTTGGAGGATGGCAACTATCGGTCCTTTGGAGGATGGCCACTATCGGTCCCTTGGAGGATGGCCACTATCGGTCCCTTGGAGGATGGCCACTATCGGTACCTTGCAGGATGGCCACTATCGGTCCCTTGGAGGATGGCCACTATCGGTCCCTTGGAGGATGGCCACTATCGGTCCCATGGAGGATGGCCACTAACGGTCCCTTGCAGGATGGCCACTAACGGTCCCTTGCAGGATGGCCACTATCGGTCCCTTGCAGGATGGCCACTAACGGTCCCTTGCAGGATGGCCACTATCGGTCCCATGGAGGATGGCCACTATCGGTCCCTTGCAGGATGGCCACTAACGGTCCCTTGCAGGATGGCCACTATCGGTCCCTTGCAGGATGGCCACTAACGGTCCCTTGCAGGATGGCCACTATCGGTCCCATGGAGGATGGCCACTATCGGTCCCATGGAGGATGGCCACTATCGGTCCTTTGGAGGACGGCCACTATCGGTCCCTTGGGATCTCTATGGGCTCTCGCAAAGGAAAGAGGAGCGCGATCGACTCAACAGGACGTGAAAACTCTGTCGCGGAGCCCTCAGTCATGGGCTGTTGTGGTGACGGAGCTCCTATTGCTCAGCTTAAAATGATGTGTGCAGCTTATGCATATGTACGGAGCTTATATACGCTCCGTCACAGACAATGCCGCATAAGTCTTACGCACAGTCTCCTCGAGCAATATGAAAAGGCTTGACAGCATTCAATAAGAAGCCATGGAAATCATTCTTGGAGTATTGAAACAGGTTTAAGGAACTGACTGCTGAGCTTGCCATTATGATTGCCAGAGAACTTTCACTACGCTGTGCTAATCATAGGAGGAAACAGGAATAGCACAAAGTGGAAATACTACTCAGTTTGCGCTACTTTGGAAGAACCGCACCTACTTGAGCAAGCCCGTGAGCTCAAGTCTGTAGGGATGATACCTCCTTGGCAGGATGAACCATATAAGATGAAAATAAAAGAGGAAACAGTGTAAGAAATCCAACATATTGCCACAAGAAATGAAACAAAAATATCTTACGACAATTAATAAAGAGGCAGAGAATAAATTAGATCATATCTACATTGTTGGATCTGCTAATGCTACTAATGGCAGGACTAGCGCAGCAAACACTGTGATTAGGAATAACGTCTTTCAAAACGTAAATAGAGAAAAACCACGGATTGAGAGCTATGACTCTTCCACGCAAGCCGAGTTGGTTGATAATTCTATGTCATTAAGATACCTTGAAACTCAAGATCAGCGATCTGCTCCGATTCTTAAGCTGCGCCACAAAGCAGTTTAAAAAAATGGATATAGCGTAAATCTAATGGTTGGTATTTGTTATTCCCCTTTTCTGAGCACCTGTATCCTTCAGGCACTCAAGTCCCAGCTCCGTCTGGGTGACTTGAGTCACGGTCACTCAAGTCAGGGGCTCCGTCCCGTGACTTGAGTGGGTAAGTCACGGGATGAACACTCCAGCGGGGTGTCTTTCTCTTATGGCGGTATGTTCACTCAGGATGCCTGCTGGCCCAGCCCAATACTGCCCCCTTTGGCGGAATAATCAAAGGCTGAATGCGCTGCCCAATAAACTTGCCCTTTCGGGACAAACTTATGATGTAAGTTCGATTGAAGGAGAGGTGACTGAAAGGGACTTAAGTACGACACCAACGACTGTCTGTCTCTGTCTGTGGCGTGGACTCGCTTGCACTTACAAGAAATTACATGCATAGTAAAATCTGGATTTAAAAATAATATAGATGTGATAGAGTAAACAAGTTTAATATATAATCTTGCTTCTCCATTTAAGAGGAACTGGTATGCACAGAGCTTCTGAACTCTAGAAATGAGGTGGAAGAGGTAATAGGAAGCCAAGTAGACAATAGACCTCGCTATTATTCCAATATAGAAACCGACAAATGCAACAGTTGAGGAATTCACAACTTAGAGAATTGCCTTGATAACCTAGAAACCCCAGTACCATAGATTATCTTCCTTGGAGGCTTAAATGTAACCAGTTTAACATGGAGGATAACAAATAACATTACAACAGGAAGTCAATCAGTTAATAGCCAGTCACAGGTCAGAAGGGATGGGAACTATCAGAGGAAAGCGCCAAGCCATTACGACTATATAGCACTGGGAAAGGGTCAGGATAAGGATTTGGGCTGGGACGGAGGGAAGGAATGGTGCCCAACCATTTGGACGGTCGGGGATTGAACGCCGACCTGCATGAAGCGAGGTCGCTTATCCGACAGATAAGAGCAAAAACGAAAATACTTTTGAAGAAAATACTCTTCAAAAGAACGAAAATACCCTTGATCTGATCTTCACTAACAATAAAGAAATAATCGGCGACATTACAATTCCAAATACTTTATATTTACAGTACAAACGCCTATAAGTTTAACCAACATTAATACACGTAATATGTCAAAAAATTAATAAGCAGGAAGGCTGCTCAGTAAATTAAATTTTAACAATAAGAGGACTGACTGGGAAAATAATCAAAGAATTAGCAAACATCCAGCGGAAAACTGTCTTAAATAAAACACTCTCACGCAAGGAATCGAACGAACAATTGATTGCCGAAGCGTGCAAAAAGTTCTTTAAATGTTCCTGTGAGTAATATAACAATAAGAGGACCAACCCAGACAGAACGCAGACGACACTGCAGAAGAATGAAGACAATAACTGAAATACTTAAGCAACATGACTATCACCACAAAGAAAATGTAATTTAAACAGGGAGATACAAGAAATAGAGCAGAAGCTAACAGACTGAAGAATGAAAATGGAAAAAAGAAAGCCATATAAGAGATTAGAAAAAATCAAAATACTTTTACCATATGCAAAATCAAAATATAAAATCTCCAACAGAATATTTAACAACAAAATATAAAACCGCCTTTCAAAATTACTCAACCACTATGACAAAATCACGGAAGCATTAGAAGAATAATAAAATCCTTTGTAAACGATACAACAAAAATCAGCATAAAAATTACTTCTGTATAAGAGGTGAAAAACAACAAGCCGAAATCAATAAAGTCTTTGATGGTAAAACATAATATAACATGATGTTTAACAGTGATAAACTCCAGATACTTAGATATGGTAATAATGAAGAATTAGACGAAACGCAAGGTACGAGACTATCAGATCTACTCATAGAAGGAAAACAACAAGAAAAGGATTTGCTAATAAGTATGTCAGATGAACTAACGTTTAGTGAACATAACAAATCATATATAGTACCAGCCAGGAAAATTATTGGGTGGATTATAAAGATATGAGAACCATTAATCCAGGGATTTCATCAAAATGCTCTTTACTCTTTAAATCACTTGTGCCTTTCTGCCTTTCCTGCTCGGTACACACTTTCCCTTACAAAGCAGGAGAAATTGCTGAAAAAAAGAGAAATAGAGAACATATACGGGCACACACAGACACGATAAAGCGCCTAAATTATTGGGAACGTCTGAAAGCTCTGAAAATGTACTCTCTACAAGGAGAAGAGAGAGGTATTCAATATTACATACATGGAAACACTGGAAGGTCAGGTTCCAAATTTTCGCGGCAACATCTTACNTAGGACAAAGAGGGAACCCGGAGAAGGCTGAGCCAATGAGGGGACACAGCGGTGAGGCCGCTGCCCTTAAGAGCAGCGCCCGTACCAAGGGTATCCCGCCGGAGGTTCTCTGGGCTCTCAGCTTCAGGGTCAACTGACGTTTTTACGGCAGCCTTCGCGCGCCCACTGGTCTCCAGTTAACTCTAGCAGCAATAATTATATCAGAGCGCGAACTGAAGGTCGCGGTATAGCAGGAGCCGTAGTGCTTCATGTTACATATCCTTCAACGTGGCGCCCTCGCTCGCGCTGCAGCAGCAGCAGCAGCAGCAGCAGCAGCAGCCGTAGCGATCAACGTAACACATCCTGCTTCTCGCGCCCTCGCTCGCCTCAACTCTTGCCATTATCGCCAGTTTTTCCCGGTCATCATCATAATGTTGTAGAACCCAGCTTTATCCCTGACAACATGACACGCACGGACACACACACGCACGGACACACACACGCACGGACACACACACACACACACACACACACACACACACACACACACACACACACACACACCACACGCACACGCCCAAATGAGCCACAGAGACATTAAAAGAACTTTTTTAGTGTCAGAGTGGTTGACAAATGGAATGCATTAGGCAGTAATGTGGTAGAGGCTGACTCCATACACAGTTTCAAGTGTAGATATGATAAGAGCCCAATAGGCTCAGGAACCTGTACACCTGTTCATTGACGGTTGAGAGGCGGGATCAAAGAGCCAGAGCTCAACCCCCGCAAGCGCAACTAGGTGAGTACACACACACACACACTGCGCTCCTCACCTTTCTAAGTATGAAACATACTGTCCTACAACGACACATTCTCGGCTGATATCCAAGTGTGTCCGTGAACTACACTTGTGAAGGCTTTGCATTCCCAAAACACGTTCCTGCGAGTCATCTAAGGCTGCCTGGATAAAGACACCTCACTCCATGTACACGGACCAAGCAGCTTATTATAATCTCTTAACTGTGCACTTAAAAATGCTTCATAATTTCCTATCAGTGATTCAGAGATCCGCTTGTAAAACGGAACAGTCCGTGACGAAGAGGACCTCTGCAAGAACACTCGACTGGATCCCGTGCACCTGTCTAATTATTACTCTTATACATATTCAGATATGCAAATACTGTTAAAACATTACACAGAAGCGCCTTCATTGAATGACTCGAGGCATCAGCACAGCTAAAATTCGTTAGTTTTTGTTACTACAGCTGAAACAAAATCTGACATTTTATATCATACAATACAACCTTCGCCTCCAAACGTTGTATTGTATTGTATATTTTTTACAAATATCCATCAAGATTGCCCACCACAAGCCATCACAACACTCTAGTTCTCAGTTTAACTTAACGTTATGTATTCTGGTGAAGCAGGCGCTTCCCTCCTTAACAATTCGGGCTGATAGACTACAAATGTCCATTATCAACAGTCTGGCGAGTATTGATCAAGCTTTATCCAGTTGCTCTCTGGCAAGTATTGATCAAGCTTTATCCAGTTGCTCTCTGGCAAGTATTGATCAAGCTTTATCCAGTTGCTCTCTGGCAAGTATTGATCAAGCTTTATCCAGTTGCTCCCTGTACCCAACACACCAAGTGGTGGCTGCAGGCGGGCGCCAGGTTACCTGGTGGCGCCCGCCAGACGTGTTGATTACAGGGAGAGGCCCTGGAGGCGGCGGCAGAGTGCGTCACTAGGGCACCACGCTGTCTAAACACTACACAGTGACAAACGGGAAAGAGGAAATGGGTTCAGGAGCCTCTTAGCAACGCAAGGTTGACCTTCGGACGTGGCCCTGAACCCGGTCCATCACCAACCTGATTAATCATCCTCTCTCAGATTGCAACACTGAAAATACTAAAGGCAGTCTTTTTGTATGCAAAGGAAAATACATACCGTACATACGTCCCTTTATGCATACAAACACATAACGTATATATAAATGCATACACAGACAAGCAAGTAAATATAACAAGGAAACATGTATTTAAAGACAGCGAATCATACACCAGAGCGTACTCCTGTTGTACGTGGAGACACGAGTATGAATACCCACAGCAGCGTGTGGGTGGAGGAGAACACCCACAGCAGCGTGTGGGTGGAGGAGAACACCCACAGCAGCGTGTGGGTGGAGGAGAACACCCACATCAGGGTGTGGGTGGAGGAGAACACCCACAGCAGCGTGTGGGTGGAGGAGAACACCCACAGCAGCGTGTGGGTGGAGGAGAACACCCACATCAGGGTGTGGGTGGAGGAGAACACCCACAGCAGCGTGTGGGTGGAGGAGAACACCCACAGCAGCGTGTGGGTGGAGGAGAACACCCACATCAGGGTGTGGGTGGAGGAGAACACCCACAGCAGCGTGTGGGTGGAGGAGACGCTCTACCACAGCTGGAGGCGAGGGTGCCCGCCCTACACCCTGGCCGCCAGGATGACGGGACGCAGCTGGGTATGTTACCTTGAGGTGATTTCGGGGCTCAGCGACCCCGCGGCCCGGTCGTCGACCAAGCCTCCTCGTTGCTGGACTGGTCAACCAGGCTGTTGGACGCAGCTGTTCGTAGCCTGACGTATGAGACACAGCCTGGTTGATCAGGTATCCTTTGGAGGTTTTTAGGTGCTTCAAGTGGAGGCAGCTGCCCGTGTATCCCAGCCACCCAGGGCCAGGACCCATCAAGCAGTTACGTAAATGCTTGATGAAGCCACTTACGAAACCTGTACATCTTTCCTCAAGCATATTCACTTTGTTTACAGTTGTTAAAAATCTATGAGCTCCGGTCTGCGAGGTTGTTTACAACAATAATAACCTTGGATTATGAAACTTTTGTAAACTGTTTAATGTAACTAAACAAAGCCGCCATCAGTCAAGATGTACAGGTTTCGTAAGGGGTTGATGACTCCTGTCCCAGGAGAGTCCAAGAAATGGTTTGGAACTAGCGTCAAAAGATTTATATTTGCTTAGCTAAACGAACTAGAGGGTTCAGTTCCTAAACCGATTATGTGCCTCTGTAATCCTTTACACCACCGCCCACGGGATGGGTATGGGGTGCATAATAAGGAAAGAAATTGAAATGAATTGCAGTACACTGTTACTTTAACAGTGATCGCTTTACACTTGTCTACTCTCGGAGCCCCCAGCCAGGCTCCTTGGTGATTGCCTGATCACTGAGGCTGTTTGTGTTAGCAGTGTTCAGGTTCACACAGCCTACTTGATACCTGCTTGATGGGGTTCTGGGAGTTCTTCTACTCCCCAAATCCATCACAACCCGTCCTCTCAGTTAACAGGTCGAGTTTGGTACGTTAGGGAAATCAACTTTACAATCCATCAATGTGTTTGCGTGATGACAAACAATGTGTTTTGCCATCACAACCCGGCTGATGCTGCACTTCCAGCACCAGCTTCTCAAGTTCCTCTTCAACGCTACACAGGACCTGCAGTACTACACAGGACCTGCAGTACTACACAGGACCTGCAGCACTACACAGGACCTGCAGCACTACACAGGACCTGCAGTACTACACAGGACCTACACTCTCACACAACACCCATCACACAGTTACCCCGAGCATTAATAACCACCAACATCCAAGTTTCTCCCAAGTTACAACCCGGCAAAGTATATGTCCGACGTATTAATCCCGCAAGTGTCTTAATAGTCACCGTGTTTACCAGAGGTGGAGAGTGATGTAGGTGGCGATCTTCAGGACTTTATTGCGGGTTGAGGCATTGTGGAAGTAACCCGGAGTGACTCGCCTAGTTACCGGGCACCAATCTCCTGGAATAGTTGTCGCCCGTGGGGCCACAATTACTACCCGCCCCCGGGCGGCCCAAGACGGACTGGTGTCATCACTCACCACGCGCCGATACGGTACTTCTGGTCTCCTGGCCCACTCCGTCACTGTCTCCCCCCCGACCATTACCACACTTCACACCAACAAACCATTTCAAGGATCGCTTCACTTATTACCCACACGTAACAACGAAAAAAAGGATAGAGGGCGATATTAGTCTTAGTAACAAAAAAGTCCGCATTAGACGACGTCCTGTGATAACAGGCAATTACTAGTTCATTACCTGCAATTTTCTCGCAGAAGACTCGCATTAATATCCGCTCTTGTTGATGATACTGTGGCGCAGTCTCCCGCTAGCGATGGCTCATAAACAAGCCCCTTCGCCTGATTTGCCACCTCGCAAAAAAAGTCCA
This sequence comes from Procambarus virginalis, assembly GCA_020271785.1. Lineage (NCBI taxonomy): Eukaryota > Metazoa > Arthropoda > Malacostraca > Decapoda > Cambaridae > Procambarus > Procambarus virginalis. The sequence goes on along the minus strand of WNGS01003009.1, from coordinate 16,541 downwards.
ACCACCTAACTAGAAACAGACGAACCTGGACAACCCACCTAACCTAATCACTCCGATGCATACAAATCGTTGATATTTGTCAACCGTTACTTTTCATAGACGGTATCATTTGTAAAGCTTATTTCCCTAACGTGCAAAACTCGACCTATTAAGTGAGAGGACGTGTTGCATCAACAGCACAAACTGTTTTGCTTTACCCCCCCCCATAAGAACACTGCCAGAGGAACCTTAAGAAACGAGCAGCTGTGGATGCTGTGACCAGCTGCTGGAGGGAGCTGCTGCTGGAGGGAGCTGCTGCTGCTGCAGCTCCTCACTCCTCTTAATCATCAAATATTTCCACTATTTGTAAAATAAATTGTGAATTATTAAAGATTATTGCAATCGCAGAGGAGCACAGTGACAGAGTGCAAGATCCCGGTACTGATAACAAGAGTCCCCAGGCACCCCCCCCCCTCCCACCACACATGTTGGACAAAGTGCTTCCTCACCCACAATTCTTTAATGGTTGGCTACTTACAAAAATACTGTCGTGTAACTGTCAAGTGGCATTGGGATCCCGAAGGTACATCGCAGTACGTGCGTCCAGACTTAACTCCACGGAAACTTCAACGCACGTTAAATAGTGAGCCACACCGCAGAGTACAATCAATACCTAACTCCTTTTATAACAACACACACACACACACACACACACACACACACACACACACACACACACACTAGAGACACGTTAGTTTACTCTAATTAAACAGTACATGGATAGGTCTTCCAAAATATTCCCGAAATTATACCGCTCCTGGCTAACCTTCACAGCTAAAACAAATTTCACAGTCACTTTCCCCTGGCACTTCCTCTCTACAGTCACGGACCCACCTTCAGCAGTCCCTAAATTGCTACAGTCTTTGGACATTATTCCCTCGTTACCACTGTCCAGCCGTTGTCACTGCCCTACCCTTAATAACATGCACTGCCGTCACTGTCCCGACACTCAAGCCTACCACACCAGGGGCCAGATTCAGGAAAGCAGTTACGCAAGCACTTACGAACCTGTACATCATTTCTCAATCTTTGGTGGCTTTGTTTCCAATTATTAAACAGTTAATGAGCTCCGAAGCACCAGGAGGCTGTTTATAACAATAACAGTTGAATGGGAAGTTTTCATGCTTGTACACTGTTTAATAAATGTAACCAAAGTCGTCAAAGATTGAAGAAAGATGTACACGTTCGAAAGTGCTTGCGTACATGCTTTCGTGAATCTGGCCCCAGAACCACTTCCCACTCCCTACACCACCCAAAACCACCCACCAACTTGGTAATTACTCCAACAAGCACACCAGGAAACAGTAAAAACAAGTAAGCTTTGAGCGATATGCAAGACAAACAATAGATCATCACAGTTTAGTAAGTTGTCAGCTGTGTTCCCTTGTCGTACACGTAACACATATTAGTCTGACAACAGTATGATAACAAACAACCACGACTGGTAAAACACAAACAGTTTTCTGGATCAGAGATAACAATCTCATTTGACTAATAATAACGGAATATCTGAAAGACATCAGATGATGACAACTTCAAGCGCAGAGGTATTATATATAAATATAAACAAGAAATTATAATTGTATACGAACTATACGAACATGTATAATGATAAAAGATAATAATGACAAGGAACACAAAGCAACACTTAAAACAAACACAGCAATTCAACAACACACATACTGCAACTCCAGCATCAATTACCGGCAAGTGAACTACAAACACTAAACAACGAGCCAAACAAACCAAACCTAAACAACATCAGGGGTGCCAACACTATGCCTAAAAGTGTCTGAATCTGGACAATTATCAAAGATTAATACAACATGTCATCACCCAAATAAATGCCACACACTTTTCCACACAGACAAATGCCTCCCTAGAACTTTGCAACTGAGTCCACGCAAGGCTGTGTTGTAGGTCACTAAATGAGTCCACGCAAGGCTGTGTTGCAGGTCACTAAATGAGAAACAATGCAATGGCACAACCCCTTCCCCTTGTGTTCGGTACCAAAAGAGCTAAAGTGTGACCAACCCCATGAAGCAACCAAGTGACTGACGATATAACCTCACCTGACCAAAATGGTTTTTAGCGAGAGGCAGAGGAGAATAGCAAGACCTGTCAAGACTATGCCACTATCCTGGAGAAATGTTGGATAGAACCACAATGGCTCTCGCACCACACGTACACATCTTAACAACATAAAGGCCACACAAAATGTAATACTGTATAATAATTCGTAATTTTGTGAACATACAAGGTCTCAAAGTGCGCAGAATTAGTCAAATAAATTGTATAGCTGGCCTTCCCTCCGAGACAAATGCAGTGTTTGCAGCCTTCAAGAAAGCTCGTATTATTTAAGAAATACTGTGACAATGAAATATGGACACCAGAGAACACTTGTGCAGATGTGATCGGGTAAAAAAAGGTTAGAGGATGGAGTCTACATGTACGTTTACACTCACCATATTACTGATCTGCTTCACACTCCAAACTGCGATGAAGCGCTGATAATAAAAAATTAGTTATCATAACAATCACCATATGCAGCACATCCGCAGAAAACGAAAGACGATGGAACAGTTAATGTTAATAAAGAAATGAGCGATACACTGAGGACACAGAACTGACGCTCAGTGAGCGACTAAACGCACTAAAGACTGGCAACCCTCATAAATTCTTCACGAGCGTGACACCAACCACGACTCACACTTCAGCTGTCACCCTTACCTCACAGGACTATGAAGTAACCATAGACAGCACGCCCATGCTCTCCGCCCCAAACCAACACTCGTGGAATTTTATATTTACCAACAATTAAAAATAAAAAAAAATACACGGAGACAGCCTAGACACTATTGATATCCAAGAAACTATAAAAACAGATGAAACAGCTGTGCTAAAAAAAGTGGGGCACAAAAAAAATTACAGACAAACAGTCGGATATCACTAACATCACACCTGCTCAACATCACACGTGCTCAACACCACACATGTTCGGAATCACTCAAGGGAATCGACAGGGTAGATAAAGACAGGCTATTTAACACAAGGGGCACACGCACTAGGGGACACAGATGGAAACTGAGCGCCCAAATGAGCCACAGAGATATTAGAAAGAACTTTTTTAGTGTCAGAGTGGTTGCTAAATGAAATGCTTTAGGAAGTGATGTGGTGGAGGCTGACTCCATACACAGTTTCAAGTGTAGATATGATAGAGCCCAATAGGCTCAGGAACCTGTACACCTGTTGAGTGACGGTTGAGAGGTGGGACCAAAGAGCCAGAGCTCAACCCCCGCAAACACAACCAGGTGAGTACAACTAGGTCAGTACACGTGCTCAACATCTACACGGGTTCAGAGCAGGACGCACCTGTCTCTCGCACTTGCTGGACCACTATGCGGGCCTTGGATGCACTCACAACAATAGACCAGCTAATATTACCAGTCTTCGCTTAAGGCACATAAAAGAGCACATGAAGAGACTAACTGGAAAAGTAGAGATTAAAAAAAAGGCTCTCAGTAGTAGTTTGTACTCCCAGTAGAAAAGTAGAGTCTCCCCCGTTGTGAAGAGCCGTCCCCAAGGACAGTGCACCTGTTCCAATACTTTCTCATTCTCATATCTGACTCCGAGACACAAATTATAGCGCTGAATCATCCTTCCCAGACATAACTACAATGTTTACGAAAGTAGCAATCATAAAGACCACACAACCATCCATGTTCATGTAAACACAATCTTCCAGTGGACCCCACAAGACAGTGTGATGTTCAAGGAAGACAACTGCTCACCCGCTTCGCTAGGGAAGCAATTGGAGCTGTTTACTGGAGGAGAGCAAGAGACTCTGGAGTAGTACTGTCTACCATAAAGACAGTAGATGCCACAACTGCAAGTTGTGACATAACATGAGCATTAACTGCTGTATTTAAGACCTGCGAACTTTCCCATTTGAAAAATGTGCAGAGGAAATTTACTGCCCGAATCCATTAAATAAATCTCTTATATTGTATTATTTATAATGCAAGCATAAGAGATTCACGTGCAGACGATGAGTCACAATAACGTGGCTGAAGATACGATGACCAGACAACACACCAGAGGATGAAGAGACGACGACGTTTGGTCATGATCAGATTCATAATACAAGTGCAATGTGTGCGCGCTAAGATACATCTCTGTATGCGCAACCTGTCCTCTTAAAAAGAACGTCGCTTTAGGCCGTTTGCCCGTATGGCCGAATATGGACGTAATTTGAAAATGAAAAAAATGAATATAAATTTGGGATTTTTTTTTCAACAACAGTAAGTTAAGGGTCCTCTGATAGGTTAGGTGGGAAGGACATTCTCATAAAGTTTCAAAACGTTATGAAAAACGTTAATGGAAAGAATCCTTTTCTAACCTTGACGAGT
>WNGS01003009.1:0-10056 GCA_020271785.1 Procambarus virginalis | reverse complement strand
CACCCTCCACAGCCCTCAGCCTCCCAGCACCCTCCACAGCCCTCAGCCTCCCAGCACTCTCACAGCTCAGCCTCCACAGCCTCCCAGCACCCTCCACAGCCCTCACACCCAACACAGTCTTCAACACATACCAATACATTTAAAGATACGAAACAGCAAGACAATAAGATAATTGTAAACAAATTGAGTCGATTAAAGCCCATATGAGCGCCGTAGACAGTCCTACCATTTCGAGTCCTCACGTGCTCATCAGTTAGTTATAAAGTTAGGCATGACCTGCAGTTGCAAATTAAGTTATTAATCCCTGATACCAGAGGGTTGATAATGTTGAGCCATGTTGATATGTGGCTGGCTTCAGCTTAAACAGCCAGGTGTGTGACGTAGACAAACCTGCCCACTTGCGGTAATGTGTAGCTTCGTGTAGATGTGTGCCGCCCACGGCCGCCCACTGTTGTGTAGGTGCAGGCCGCCCACGGCCGCCCACTGCTGTGTAGGTGCAGGCCGCCCACGGCCGCCCACTGCTGTGTAGGTGCAGGCCGCCCACGGCCGCCCACTGCTGTGTAGGTGCAGGCCGCCACGGCCGCCCACTGCTGTGTAGGTGCAGGCCGCCCACGGCCGCCCACTGCTGTGTAGGTGTAGATGTGTGCAACAAATACACAGCACCATGCAACACTCACGCATCACTGTGCAACACTCACGCACCACTGTGCAACAAACACACAGTACCATGCAACACTCACGCACCACTGTGCAACAAACACACAGCACCATGCAACACTCACGCACCACTGTGCAACAAACACACAGCACCATGCAACATTCACGCACCACTGTGCAACAAATACACAGCACCATGCAACACTCACGCACCACTCTGCAACAAACACACAGCACCATGCAACAATCACGCACCACTCTGCAACAAACACACAGCACCATGCAACAAGAACTCAACCTTCTTAAATCAACAATGGTGAAAAAAATATACCCACAAAAGGTCAAACAAAAATAAAATGTGAGCAAATAGTGGAGATGCTTCGAGTGGGACTTTGGGAGGCCAGCCTTCGGGAATACCGGGAGTAGCAGCCCCGGTCTTGTTCCACCACCACCACTACCACCACACCTGGTGTCCCCCACCACCACCACTACCACCACACCCGGTGTTGTCCCACCACCACCACCACACCCGGTGTGTCCCACCACCACCACACCCGGTGTGTCCACCACCACCACCACACCCGGTGTCCCCCACCACCACCACACCCGGTGTGTCCACCACCACACCTGGTGTTGTCCCACCACGACCACCACCACACCCGGTGTGTCCCACCACCACCACCACACCCGGTGTGTCCCACCACCACCACCACACCCGGTGTGTCCCACCACCACCACCACCACACCCGGTGTGTCCTACCATCACACCCGGTGTGTCCCACCACCACCACCACACCCGGTGTCCCCCACCACACCCGGTGTGTCCCACCACCACCACTCGAGTCAGTACACCACCACGCCATGCCCGATTCACCCCACCACACCTGATACACCACCACAACAGCACTCGGTACACCACCACTACAATTCCCGGTACACCACTGTACCACACCCGGTGCACCACCACACCTGACGCACCACCAACACCATACCCGGTACACCAGGGAGCAACAATCAGGTGGACCACCACCATGAGAGCACACCGCGAACACTGAGGATGGAGTTGTGGAGCGGCAGGAGCTGTGGAGCAACAGGTCACACCACAGCAGGAGGTCAGCGTGGGGAGGTGGCGTGTCACACACACACAGCAGGTCAGCGTGGGGAGGTGGCGTGTCACACACACACAGCAGGTCAGCGTGGGGAGGTGGCGTGTCACACACACACACACACACACACACAGCAGGAGGTCAGCGTGGGGAGGTGGCGTGTCACACACACACACACAGCAGGAGGTCAGCGTGGGGAGGTGGCGTGTCACACACACACAGCAGGAGGTCAGCGTGGGGAGGTGGCGTGTCACACACACACAGCAGGAGGTCAGCGTGGGGAGGTGGCGTGTCACACACACACACACAGCAGGAGGTCAGCGTGGGGAGGTGGCGTGTCACACACACACAGCAGGAGGTCAGCGTGGGGAGGTGGCGTGTCACACACACACACACAGCAGGTCAGCGTGGGGAGGTGGCGTGTCACACACACACACACAGCAGGAGGTCAGCGTGGGGAGGTGGCGTGTCACACACACACAGCAGGTCAGCGTGGGGAGGTGGCGTGTCACACACACACACACACAGCAGGAGGTCAGCGTGGGGAGGTGGCGTGTCACACACACACACAGCAGGTCAGCGTGGGGAGGTGGCGTGTCACACACACACACACACAGCAGGTCAGCGTGGGGAGGTGGCGTGTCACACACACACAGCAGGTCAGCGTGGGGAGGTGGCGTGTCACACACACACACACACAGCAGGTCAGCGTGGGGAGGTGGCGTGTCACACACACACAGCAGGAGGTCAGCGTGGGGAGGTGGCGTGTCACACACACACACAGCATACATCACGGGTGTAAATGTTAGAGAAGATAAGCAGCAGCTTCAGCGAGTCACGCATCATTACCCTCACAGGAACATCTATAATAACAAGAGGAGACTACAGAAGGCCAATCCTTGGCCTGGTCGGAACACTGACGGCCTCGCTTCTTGGTGATAGTAGGAGTTCAATTCTCGACGGTAAAAGTGGTTGGGCACCTTCACTTCCCTCCGTCTTATCCAACATCCTTGTCCTTATATCATTTCCAAGTGCCTTATTATATAGCCTTACTGCTTAGCGCTCTCTTCTTAAATACCTCGCCATACAGAAGGCTTACTAATCCATGCCGGGCTGCTACTATTTATATCCACTCAAACATATTTCGACATTGTCAAAGAAAGGAGTGAGCAAGTCTTGCTGGAGGAAAGTCAGAACACCTATGGCTTAGCGAGCACAATATAGGAAACACAACAGCCAGGAAAATGACAGAATGGGTAATGAGAACCTTTAAACAAAGATATCAAACCAATGATGGTACTGAGATATCAAAGCACTCAAACTGTACTCCCTCGGAGAGGAGAGGAGAGGAGAGGAGAGGAGGGATAGGAGAGGAAAGAAAAGGAGAGGAGAGGAGAGGTCTAGTTATATAAACACGGAAGATACTACACACACACACACGGGAGACATCTCCCGTCACGCAGGGTGCAGTCGCATCTCCACAGATCTCCAGTATCAGCTAATGATACTGGTAATGGCTCAAAAGGGCCACCACTTACGGGCTATTCATGCCCGTGCCACCTTTTTGGGTGGCTTAATCTTCATCAATCAATCAAATACACACACAGTTTCCAAACTTGTGCAATAAAATTACACACAAAAGAAGATAGAGCTATGGCAAGAAGAGCCAAAATATGCAGTTAGGGAATACAGTGTAGTCAACTGTTGACGATTCTTCACGCTCCTAACAACACATAAGGAATGTTGCTGGAACAACACTGGAAATGTTCCAGAGAGAACTGGACAAATTTCTGGTGGAGTTACTGGATCACCCTGGCTGTGGTGACCATGTGAGTCTTTGGGCTACGAACACAAACTGCCTAACAAGTCAGACAATCACCAGGGAAAGCTGGCCACATGCCAGGCTGAGGGAGTAGAAGATCTCGTGAAAGCGTCTACAAGTAATAACAGGTAATTAAAACTGAACTGAATAGTCTTAACTGGGCACAATAATGGAAATTCAAATCTGAAGAATAACTTTAGAGGTGTTATTACAACCATATTATATATATATATATATATATATATATATATATTATATATATATATTATATATATAATATATATATATATATATATATGTTAGTTTTCCCCGATTTGAATTTCGTTTTCATTTTGAGTGATGACTGGTCTTATAATTATATCTGTCAAACTGAGATACTAATAAGCACCAAATATATTCAGTATGTAATATTTGTATTTTTATAATGTTGTGAAATTGGTAATTAATAATTATTCATTGCCAATTAGTAATCCCTTACCAATTATTACCAATCCTTTATCCGGTGAATCCCTTATATACAAGTGCTTTTCAAGATGTAAATGAACGCATTTTGCGATGATCGATTCCAGCAATATTCCTCCAGCAGACATTAAGCTAATCGGCCTACGTACAAGATCTATTCCTTAATCCAATGAATGATATTTATGTTTTTTGGTAAATTAGAGAGCAAGCCTGAGAACCTAGCTGCGGTCGGACGCTATGCCCTGGGACACGAGGACCACACAGCCCTGGGACACGAGGACCACACAGCCCTGGGACACGAGGACCACACAGCCCTGGGACACGAGGACCACACAGCCTGGGACACGAGGACCACACAGCCCTGGGACACGAGGACCCACACAGCCTGGGACACGAGGACCACACAGCCCTGGGACACGAGGACCACACAGCCCTGGGACACGAGGACCACACAGCCCTGGGACACGAGAACCACACAGCCCTGGGACACGAGAACCACACAGCCCTGGGACACGAGAACCACACAGCCCTGGGACACGAGGACCACACAGCCCTGGGACACGAGGACCACACAGCCCTGGGACACGAGGACCACACAGCCCGGGACACGAGGACCACACAGCCCTGGGACACGAGGACCACACAGCCCTGGGACACGGATGCGAGCCATGCACAGATCTAGGACAAAGAGGGAACCCGGAGAAGTGCTGAGCCAATGAGGGGACACAGCGGTGAGGCCGCTGCCCTTAAGAGCAGCGCCCGTACCAAGGGTATCCCGCCGGAGGTTCTCTGGGCTCTCAGCTTCAGGGTCAACTGACGTTTTTACGGCAGCCTTCGCGCGCCCACTGGTCTCCAGTTAACTCTAGCAGCAATAATTATATCAGAGCGCGAACTGAAGGTCGCGGTATAGCAGGAGCCGTAGTGCTTCATGTTACATATCCTTCAACGTGGCGCCCTCGCTCGCGCTGCAGCAGCAGCAGCAGCAGCAGCAGCAGCCGTAGCGATCAACGTAACACATCCTGCTTCTCGCGCCCTCGCTCGCCTCAACTCTTGCCATTATCGCCAGTTTTTCCCGGTCATCATCATAATGTTGTAGAACCCAGCTTTATCCCTGACAACATGACACGCACGGACACACACACGCACGGACACACACACGCACGGACACACACACACACACACACACACACACACACACACACACACACACACACACACACACGCACACGCCCAAATGAGCCACAGAGACATTAAAAAGAACTTTTTTAGTGTCAGAGTGGTTGACAAATGGAATGCATTAGGCAGTAATGTGGTAGAGGCTGACTCCATACACAGTTTCAAGTGTAGATATGATAAGAGCCCAATAGGCTCAGGAACCTGTACACCTGTTCATTGACGGTTGAGAGGCGGGATCAAAGAGCCAGAGCTCAACCCCCGCAAGCGCAACTAGGTGAGTACACACACACACACACTGCGCTCCTCACCTTTCTAAGTATGAAACATACTGTCCTACAACGACACATTCTCGGCTGATATTCCAAGTGTGTCCGTGAACTACACTTGTGAAGGCTTTGCATTCCCAAAACACGTTCCTGCGAGTCATCTAAGGCTGCCTGGATAAAGACACCTCACTCCATGTACACGGACCAAGCAGCTTATTATAATCTCTTAACTGTGCACTTAAAAATGCTTCATAATTTCCTATCAGTGATTCAGAGATCCGCTTGTAAAACGGAACAGTCCGTGACGAAGAGGACCTCTGCAAGAACACTCGACTGGATCCCGTGCACCTGTCTAATTATTACTCTTATACATATTCAGATATGCAAATACTGTTAAAACATTACACAGAAGCGCCTTCATTGAATGACTCGAGGCATCAGCACAGCTAAAATTCGTTAGTTTTTGTTACTACAGCTGAAACAAAATCTGACATTTTATATCATACAATACAACCTTCGCCTCCAAACGTTGTATTGTATTTGTATATTTTTTACAAATATCCATCAAGATTGCCCACCACAAGCCATCACAACACTCTAGTTCTCAGTTTAACTTAACGTTATGTATTCTGGTGAAGCAGGCGCTTCCCTCCTTAACAATTTCGGGCTGATAGACTACAAATGTCCATTATCAACAGTCTGGCGAGTATTGATCAAGCTTTATCCAGTTGCTCTCTGGCAAGTATTGATCAAGCTTTATCCAGTTGCTCTCTGGCAAGTATTGATCAAGCTTTATCCAGTTGCTCTCTGGCAAGTATTGATCAAGCTTTATCCAGTTGCTCCCTGTACCCCAACACACCAAGTGGTGGCTGCAGGCGGGCGCCAGGTTACCTGGTGGCGCCCGCCAGACGTGTTGATTACAGGGAGAGGCCCTGGAGGCGGCGGCAGAGTGCGTCACTAGGGCACCACGCTGTCTAAACACTACACAGTGACAAACGGGAAAGAGGAAATGGGTTCAGGAGCCTCTTAGCAACGCAAGGTTGACCTTCGGACGTGGCCCTGAACCCGGTCCATCACCAACCTGATTAATCATCCTCTCTCAGATTGCAACACTGAAAATACTAAAGGCAGTCTTTTTTGTATGCAAAGGAAAATACATACCGTACATACGTCCCTTTATGCATACAAACACATAACGTATATATAAATGCATACACAGACAAGCAAGTAAATATAACAAGGAAAACATGTATTTAAAGACAGCGAATCATACACCAGAGCGTACTCCTGTTGTACGTGGAGACACGAGTATGAATACCCACAGCAGCGTGTGGGTGGAGGAGAACACCCACAGCAGCGTGTGGGTGGAGGAGAACACCCACAGCAGCGTGTGGGTGGAGGAGAACACCCACATCAGGGTGTGGGTGGAGGAGAACACCCACAGCAGCGTGTGGGTGGAGGAGAACACCCACAGCAGCGTGTGGGTGGAGGAGAACACCCACATCAGGGTGTGGGTGGAGGAGAACACCCACAGCAGCGTGTGGGTGGAGGAGAACACCCACAGCAGCGTGTGGGTGGAGGAGAACACCCACATCAGGGTGTGGGTGGAGGAGAACACCCACAGCAGCGTGTGGGTGGAGGAGACGCTCTACCACAGCTGGAGGCGAGGGTGCCCGCCCTACACCCTGGCCGCCAGGATGACGGGACGCAGCTGGGTATGTTACCTTGAGGTGATTTCGGGGCTCAGCGACCCCGCGGCCCGGTCGTCGACCAAGCCTCCTCGTTGCTGGACTGGTCAACCAGGCTGTTGGACGCAGCTGTTCGTAGCCTGACGTATGAGACACAGCCTGGTTGATCAGGTATCCTTTGGAGGTTTTTAGGTGCTTCAAGTGGAGGCAGCTGCCCGTGTATCCCAGCCACCCAGGGCCAGGACCCATCAAGCAGTTACGTAAATGCTTGATGAAGCCACTTACGAAACCTGTACATCTTTCCTCAAGCATATTCACTTTGTTTACAGTTGTTAAAAATCTATGAGCTCCGGTCTGCGAGGTTGTTTACAACAATAATAACCTTGGATTATGAAACTTTTGTAAACTGTTTAATGTAACTAAACAAAGCCGCCATCAGTCAAGATGTACAGGTTTCGTAAGGGGTTGATGACTCCTGTCCCAGGAGAGTCCAAGAAATGGTTTGGAACTAGCGTCAAAAGATTTATATTTGCTTAGCTAAACGAACTAGAGGGTTCAGTTCCTAAACCGATTATGTGCCTCTGTAATCCTTTACACCACCGCCCACGGGATGGGTATGGGGTGCATAATAAGGAAAGAAATTGAAATGAATTGCAGTACACTGTTACTTTAACAGTGATCGCTTTACACTTGTCTACTCTCGGAGCCCCCAGCCAGGCTCCTTGGTGATTGCCTGATCACTGAGGCTGTTTGTGTTAGCAGTGTTCAGGTTCACACAGCCTACTTGATACCTGCTTGATGGGGTTCTGGGAGTTCTTCTACTCCCCAAATCCATCACAACCCGTCCTCTCAGTTAACAGGTCGAGTTTGGTACGTTAGGGAAATCAACTTTACAATCCATCAATGTGTTTGCGTGATGACAAACAATGTGTTTTGCCATCACAACCCGGCTGATGCTGCACTTCCAGCACCAGCTTCTCAAGTTCCTCTTCAACGCTACACAGGACCTGCAGTACTACACAGGACCTGCAGTACTACACAGGACCTGCAGCACTACACAGGACCTGCAGCACTACACAGGACCTGCAGTACTACACAGGACCTACACTCTCACACAACACCCATCACACAGTTACCCCGAGCATTAATAACCACCAACATCCAAGTTTCTCCCAAGTTACAACCCGGCAAAGTATATGTCCGACGTATTAATCCCGCAAGTGTCTTAATAGTCACCGTGTTTACCAGAGGTGGAGAGTGATGTAGGTGGCGATCTTCAGGACTTTATTGCGGGTTGAGGCATTGTGGAAGTAACCCGGAGTGACTCGCCTAGTTACCGGGCACCAATCTCCTGGAATAGTTGTCGCCCGTGGGGCCACAATTACTACCCGCCCCCGGGCGGCCCAAGACGGACTGGTGTCATCACTCACCACGCGCCGATACGGTACTTCTGGTCTCCTGGCCCACTCCGTCACTGTCTCCCCCCCGACCATTACCACACTTCACACCAACAAACCATTTCAAGGATCGCTTCACTTATTACCCACACGTAACAACGAAAAAAAGGATAGAGGGCGATATTAGTCTTAGTAACAAAAAAGTCCGCATTAGACGACGTCCTGTGATAACAGGCAATTACTAGTTCATTACCTGCAATTTTCTCGCAGAAGACTCGCATTAATATCCGCTCTTGTTGATGATACTGTGGCGCAGTCTCCCGCTAGCGATGGCTCATAAACAAGCCCCTTCGCCTGATTTGCCACCTCGCAAAAAAGTCCAACCACCTAACTAGAAACAGACGAACCTGGACAACCCACCTAACCTAATCACTCCGATGCATACAAATCGTTGATATTTGTCAACCGTTACTTTTCATAGACGGTATCATTTGTAAAGCTTATTTCCCTAACGTGCAAAACTCGACCTATTAAGTGAGAGGACGTGTTGCATCAACAGCACAAACTGTTTTGCTTTACCCCCCCCCATAAGAACACTGCCAGAGGAACCTTAAGAAACGAGCAGCTGTGGATGCTGTGACCAGCTGCTGGAGGGAGCTGCTGCTGGAGGGAGCTGCTGCTGCTGCAGCTCCTCACTCCTCTTAATCATCAAATATTTCCACTATTTGTAAAATAAATTGTGAATTATTAAAGATTATTGCAATCGCAGAGGAGCACAGTGACAGAGTGCAAGATCCCGGTACTGATAACAAGAGTCCCCAGGCACCCCCCCCCTCCCACCACACATGTTGGACAAAGTGCTTCCTCACCCACAATTCTTTAATGGTTGGCTACTTACAAAAATACTGTCGTGTAACTGTCAAGTGGCATTGGGATCCCGAAGGTACATCGCAGTACGTGCGTCCAGACTTAACTCCACGGAAACTTCAACGCACGTTAAATAGTGAGCCACACCGCAGAGTACAATCAATACCTAACTCCTTTTATAACAAACACACACACACACACACACACACACACACACACACACACACACACACTAGAGACACGTTAGTTTACTCTAATTAAACAGTACATGGATAGGTCTTCCAAAATATTCCCGAAATTATACCGCTCCTGGCTAACCTTCACAGCTAAAACAAATTTCACAGTCACTTTCCCCTGGCACTTCCTCTCTACAGTCACGGACCCACCTTCAGCAGTCCCTAAATTGCTACAGTCTTTGGGACATTATTCCCTCGTTACCACTGTCCAGCCGTTGTCACTGCCCTACCCTTAATAACATGCACTGCCGTCACTGTCCCGACACTCAAGCCTACCACACCAGGGCCAGATTCAGGAAAGCAGTTACGCAAGCACTTACGAACCTGTACATCATTTCTCCAATCTTTGGTGGCTTTGTTTCCAATTATTAAACAGTTA
>WNGS01003008.1:33513-98847 GCA_020271785.1 Procambarus virginalis | reverse complement strand
AGTCACTGCACATTCTCTCAAGTGTACTCTATATATTTGAATCTCTGAACTGTAATGCCAATCCTGACCTTTAAACTTCCTAGAAGGTTGTAACAGAACCCATGGACACCATACCAGAAACAAATGCCTATTTGATACTCCAAGAGTGCGACTTGAAAATGTCGCACTCGATCCAAACTAGAAATGCTCTGCAAATCAAGTGACCCAGAATGTGGAATGACGTTCCCAATTACGTCTGAGGTTGTACCCTCTCAACCAGTTTAAGAGAAAACTAAGTACTGCCAAATAAACTCTATGTAACCTACCTTACCCCCTAAATGTCAACCCATGTCTTGCTATTTTCAAACAATACTGTTGACCAACTTGTATAATTGCTGATTTCCATCATGTTTTTCCCCCCCCCTTTTTAACCTTTTTCAACTCAATTTATCTTTTGATCTCATTAGTCAATCGTTTTAGTCTAAGTGTTTTTCCCCAATTCTAGCCGGAAATGCTGTGCGTATTAGGGGCTTTAGGCATTGTATACTAGCTCTTTCTAGAAATCCAACATTATGTTTGTACTCATAAACATTTGCAAATTACCTCAAGCCTATCATACTAAGCAAAAATCTGCTCTCAGAACTATAACAATCTCTGTTTTAAAGACAACACACATCCCTTCTGTTTTAATCCCTTAACATGCTAAACTACACTTCCTTCGCACATTCTCATGTGCTATCTACATGTTCAAAACCTTGTTCCAAATTGCAAATCTTGATCTGAAACTTTTCCATGATTGGTGTAATAGACCATGAGCACTACACCAGAAAAAACATATCTTTGTTATCCCCAGAGTCAGGCTAAATCTGAGCAAATACTCTATACAAAAAAGGTTCTAGTCTTTGGAACTCACTCCCTGATGAATTAAAAATGTTCCAACTATACCTGGTTCAAAAGTAAAACCAAAAAGAACCTAATTATATCCTCATAGTTTCCTACCATGTGCTTCAAACTCACACTGTTCTTGTACTACCCACTTCCCCAATATTAATACTTACGACTAGTTAAGTACTTAATCTCTACAAGTGTAATCACCTAAATCAGTATAAATTGTTGAAATATAATCTTACCACAATGTACTTTTTCACCTTACCTGACATGTTGGCTTAAGGACCTGCCTGAAATGCTATGTGTGTTAGTAGCATTGCAAGAATGTAAAAATGTCCCTCTAATGTAATCTCACCAAGTCATTGTACCTGTTTGTAAATAAAATATTATTATATTTATTATTATTTTTATTATTATTATTATTATTATTATTTATTATTATTATTATTATTATTATATTATTATTATTATTATTATTATTATTATTATTATTATTATTATTATTTTTATTATTATTATTATACTAAACTCTTGGCTTACGCTTCAACACATGAAAGGAACAGCTTCGAAGGCAAAACAACACTGGAAATGGGAGATCGGAGCCAAAGCGACTCAACTTTTTCTCAGCAACACAACTCAAAAGTCGACTCAGCGACTTTTATAGTCTGCGTTGTGTAGTGGTAAGACACTCGCCTGGCGTTCCGCGAGCACTGTGTCATGGGTTCGTATCCTGTCCGGGGAGGATTTACTGGGCGCAATCCTTAACTGTAGCCTCTGTTTAACTCAACAGTAAAATGTGTTCTTGGCTGTAAAACTATTCATCGCGGCGGGGATCGTATTCCAGTGACCTGCCCGAAACGCAACGTGTACTAGTGGCTGTACAAGAATGTAACAACTCTTGTATATATCTCAAACTGCGAGCAGGCATACCGGAATAGAACTGACGGTGAGGTAAGCTAGATTACTGGGTATGTCTCCCTCCATACCCCAAATGAGGGGGGGGGGGTAGGGCAAACTAGCATGCACTAGTTTGACTTACTGATGACAGGCATAGACTTTTACATTATGGAGTCAGTTGTTCTAACAACAGCACAGTAGTTTATTTACATTATTGAAAGAAAAGAAATACTAAGATGTAATTTAGAGAAGCAACTGGAACATTACATAAGAGTAGTATAGTATAATTAACGTTTAATGGGGTCGACACTTAAATATAAACAAGAATCATAAAGGTCCTGAAAAACACTTTATCAAAATAATGCAGGGATTAAATGACAATGAAGAAAGGACAATTATTAGTAAATACAAATTTATTGTATGAGTAACACACACACAAAAAAGCATTGAATGTAATGAAACGCCAGTTTCTTGGAGAGCCCAAAAGTCTCCCAGACGCTATCCAGAACTGATATAGTGATATGTTAGTTGTGGTCATCAGTTACAGAGTTCTTATACCTACTGGGGACCACGAGCCAAAACCTGGCCCCCCCCTCAGAGAGGTGCCTATGAATAATTTTCATTTAAAGTATGTCATACTTGCCATCGACCAGGGAAGGCACCCAGAAAGGTAGGCGAAACAAAACAGACTACAGTTCGGTTAAAATTGCAACCTACGTCCTCAAAAGACAGGCACCCTAAGGCAACACAAGACCGCAGAGGCCCTGGTACGTTCACGAGATACTTGGAGGTCAGGACCCTGTTCGACCTCCAAAACCTTTGTGCCCGAATATCGTCCCAAGACATATTGCCAAAGATAGCCAAAAGAACGACATACTCACTAATATAATTGGCATGAGGGTAGACCGCAGGCTGGCTACACTTAATGACACTGGCCAACACACGACCTCTGGAACAGAGGAAACCAGATCAACCCAGAGGGCGACCACCGACACAGAACCGTTGACATGCAGGTAATGGCGCAAATCAGCTACTGGATACAGAACTTAACCAATCAACCATCCACTACCCAAGGACCCTTCCAGATGTCCGCGTTTCATACATCGCCAGAAAAGAACAAATCGGCTTCAAACAAACAAAACGACCACCATGACCAAACACTCACAACCCCCGGCGCCGGAGAAGAGCATGAAGCTCCCCAACCCGATCGATACCCACAGGCCAAACACAAAAACCTAAGATTTCCTAAAGCAATCACGAAGGAGCCACAACAACCCGATGAGAATAAAGAAAGGAAAGACCCTATTCGAAGACCAAGAAGGCTCAGGCGGAGCATGAGCAGGCCTGAGGTGAAAAATGCATAAGAAAGCTTGCAGAACGGAGCAGAAGTGATCGGCATGAGATGCCGATCCAGGAAAACCCAAGAGAGAGAAAGGACAAAACAACCTTGTCTGACACTGACGAAACCCGACAAAAAGAAAGAAAATGGCGGAAAGCCCACCAATAAAATTTGCACTGTCGCTAAGAAAAACATCGCACGTGGGGCACGATCAAATTAGCGACGTGATCACAAAACAAATGTCAATACACACAGGGCAGAAATACCAGGCACATAAAGCGAACCACCAAGGTATCTCACTGGCCCGACCAACTGGAAGAGACGGAGCCGCGTAAAAACGCTTAAGATCAGACACCGAGCAATCAGCGCCTAAAATTAAGGATGTGCTTGCCACCAAGGGGCTTGGAAAAGAACTCTTCCCCAATAGGATTCCAGCCAAGCCAGAACCGAAGCAACAGATGGACCGGGAGGAAGAGGAACAGGAACTCCCACCTCGATCGGTCGTGTCGAGAAACGTCCACTTCGAGGGGTCTCACTCTCGTGGAACGGTGCCACTTACAATGGACTATTGAGTGACAGTAGTGTGAAGTCCACATGGACCAGTGTGACACTGTCACTACCATGATAAGTTACTATTGAATAACAGTAGTGTGAATTCCACATAGACCAGTGTGACACTGTCATCACCATGATAACTTAATTTTTTTTTTTTGCAAGGATATTCCTGCGTGGGCCCTAAGCGTCTGGCAAGCCCACTAAGTGTTACGTGTTTCTGTTTTACTAAGGCGTAGTATGAGTATTTGTGACTTGTCTGGTAGCTTCAGTAAGATTTTGCCCCAAGTGTTTAACAATTTCTTCTACTCTATTGAATCTGAGTTGAAATCTTATATGGTTTATAACTGCACTGTCTTAGATAATATTTCAGTGGTCTGTAGGGCATTTTTCCACAGTGCTGACACTTCCTCTCATCTTCTGGAAACTCTAAGCCTATTTCCCATGCACATGGGTATCCAAGACTGATGCAATGTAAGTGTACTTCTGTTGTTCTACTGCTCCCTTTCATTAAAATAAGTGGTTCGTAGTTGGTTGAATTCTTGTACCAACCCCGCAGATAATAATGTTGCAACTGCTGTGTTGTGGTCACTGTACATTTTCTGCATTTCTCAATTTCTAATTACTTTCTTAATCTGAGATAGGCTCTGTGGTATGTAAATGACTACATTTCTTCACTTAGTTGCAAGTTTTGCAGCATCGTCTGCAATGTCATTTCCTTTTATTCCCACATGACTTTTCACCCAGTTGATAAGTACCCGACGGTCTTGACATTTGAGTGTTTGCATTAATGTTATGACGTTTGTGATCAGATGGATGTTGTCATGTATGTGTTCTTGTTGCAAGGTTTCAATGGTAATTATCGAATCTGTATGTATGATAACATGTCGGTATTCAGCAAGAGCATGTTTCAAAGCCTTTTGAATGGCTACTATCTGTAAAGTTGTAAACCCGTTTGAGGGTCTCCAACTATTTTCAGAATTTCCTGCCTTAACTGCAGCTCCAGTTTCTTGTCCCTGTTGGTCTACTGATCCATCTGTGAAGTATGTGAATCTGTCGGATGCCAAGCTTGCTTCTATATGCATCTGTGCAATATTATGTAACAGATGAGGATTAGTCTGGTTCTTTTTTTCCTTCAAGAGCCATAAACTTGAAGTCCGCTGGCACAGATTCATAAGGGACTTGCATAACGAAGTCTGTATGTATTTCGTCAACACCCCTCTCAGTGACTGTATTTGTTATATCGAATGTATTGATGGTGTTAATTGCACAATGGGTCACCTTTTGCTATTGGAAGCTCTTTTGTACTAAGACTTTTTTGTAGTGCTCCAGTGATTATTTCTTTAAATGTACTGATTCTGGGTCTAGTCAATATCTTGGTCAGCATGCAGGCAGCAATCCCTTTTACCATAATTTAAATCGACGTTAGCTTGGTTTCTAGTCTTAGGTTCAGTATCCGTCCATCTGGGAGCCCCTGTTATGACTCGCATTGCATCATTTTGAATAACCTCATCGTTTACCCACTGGCCAGGAGAAAGAGTTAGTAAGGCAGACAGTGCATAATCAACTAGGGAACAAACGGCAAGTGTGTAAAACATTCTTAACACTTCGTTTCTCGCTCCTAGACGGGGCCCTGTGATGTTCTCATTATATTTAGTCATGATTTTGCTTTCCCCTTCAGATATTGAATTTGCTCGTTTAATGTCATTTTAGAATCCATCCACACTTCGAGATATTGATATTGTGTAACCCACTGAAGGTTAATTTCTTGAATGCGTAGGTTCCTGTCTGGAGTGTTGCCACCTAGTCTCATTGCCTAAAACATCTGTACAGCCCGATTCTTTAGCCCTAAAATGCTGCAATCTGATATTTTTTATCTAAAGAACCTTGTAATTTATTTAGAAGTGAAGGACCTGTTATGACTAATGCTATATCATCAGCATAGCTTGGTAATTCAACCCCTTCTGCAAATGTCATGGTAATAAGGTTTACCATAATGATGTTAAAAAGACTAGGACTTAGGACTCCTCCTTGTGGAGTTCCATTCTCATGTAAGTGGTAGTCCGACACTTGTCCTTGCAACTTTACTCTGGCATACCTGTGACTTAGGTAATCTTGAATCAATGCTAGCATATTTCCCTTTACACGTTTTTAACTAAGGTGTGTAAGTTTACTTGTGGGCTTGCAAGTTCGAATGCTTTTTCTAGATCAAGGAAGATCAGTATAGCCGAACCTGAGTTAATGTTGCTATGCAGTTGGCAGTACCTACTCCTCTAGTGAAGCCAAATATGTGCTTATGCAGGTCTCCAGTCTATCACAGTAGCCTATTTACGACAATCCGTTCTAGGTAGTAGTAGTAGGCATCCATCAGTCTCTGGAGACTATGGAGTTGCGCTTTGGTTGTCGGTCTGGAGTGGCCTCTCCAGTGTGCAAAGCCAGGGTAGGTTGATACGGAGGAGAAGCTGTTACCAAACAGTAGGTCCCTCTCTCCACAGTGCCGAAAGTCTCCAATGGAAAGGCGAACACCAATACGATTGCAGGCGATGAGTCACAATAACGTGGCTAAAGTATGTTGACCAGACCACACACTAGAAGGTGAAGGGACGACGACGTTTCGGTCCGTCCTGGACCATTCTCAAGTCGATTGAGAATGGTCCAGGACGGACCGAAACGTCGTCGTCCCTTCACCTTCTAGTGTGTGGTCTGGTCAACACCAATACGATTGATTTCAGCGCCGTCGCAGGAACTGTGAGCTCCAGAGTTGACCCCGAAGTTGGTGAAATAAGGCACAGGGACGCCAAACCCGGAGACCGCCGTGGTCGGGGCCGGAGAAGAACCACCCCATCAAGGGAAAGAACGACCCCAGCCCCCTGAGGCAGAGCCTGGGCCGCATGACCCCCAGGAGGTGGACGTCCCAGTCCCACACCCACGGGTTCCAGTGAGAGATCGTTACATCCCTCTTTCACTCGAGGCCGGCTTCCTTTAAGACCAAGCAGAAGAAAGAGTGATAATTATTAAATACAACAATTATAATAACTAAAGTTTATTATAACTTGAGTGGTCACTGCTTCTTGTAGATGTTTTGTGAGTGATGATAGTCTGGTGTCTTAACTACCGGACTGTTGTTGGTAGTCTGTATGTCCATGTCGCGTTGTTTATCCTCATGTGCTTTGTCTTGTCTCAGTCTGTCTATTTCTTGTGTAACTGTGGTCTGCTGCACGATCTTGTACATTATTACACAAGTGATTTCTTGAGTCTGTTGTTGTGAGACGTTCTGCATCATCTGTAGGCATTTGTTATCAGTGATCTTCACGATGTTTTTCATTTGGACTTCGAAAAAACTGTAAATTTGTTGTGTTGATTCCGAAAGTAGCTGTTTTACCTTTTGTTGAATTTCTGCAGCATTTCTGTGTATTTTCTAATTTGGAATTGATAGATTCGGGAAATTTTGTTCTGTGAGAGTGGGTCTCGGTTGTGGCTGTGCACGAGTGTTCCAGATGTTGGTGTTGGTGTATGTAGTGCTTTATTCTGTGTCTAAAGTCTGTGTGTTTATCCTGGTCTGAGCTGCCTGCACTTTTTCTTTCCATACAGATCAGGTTGTGCTCCAGGCATGATGTTTGCCTCCACAATTTGAACATTTGGCTGATGTGGTCTGGTTTGCTTTGTGCTTGGCTATACAGCCTTTGGTTGGATGTCTCAGGCTGCACACTCCACATCTCTCCTGCCCGGTGCAGCGTGATTGATGGTGGCCGTATTTCTGACATCTGAAGCAGCACAGGGGTTCCGGGACTTATGGTCTCTGTCGGTATACTCCCCAGTTTCCAAGATTGAATGTTTCTGGCACATGTACCATGATGGTCATCAGAACCTAACGTGTCGCTGCTTTGTCTACTTTTGTGCGGCATCGTTCCGTATTCAGGATTTGCTTGTGTTCTAGTATTGGATCCAGTGGAAAGTCGATTGGGTATGCCGAAAGCACGACTTGTGTGCGTCTTTCTGAAGAGTCCAGCTTTTCCAAGCATACAGGTTGCCTTTGTAGGACTGTTACTTTTTCTATGTAATTTGCAGTGTGTTGGTCTTGTGGTGTCATTATTATTTCTCCTTTCAGGTTGACAGTGATGGAAAGTTTGAACTCTGGTTGTTCCTTTTCCACTGTCGTTACTACTCCATTTGATGTAGGGATGTGGTCTGTCTGCATTATCTTGAATTTTGGAAGATGTGCAGAGTCTGACGATGTCTGGTGTGTGAGACTGGATGTGTCCTCTCCTGTTTCATAATTCCTGTGACTAGGCTGTGGAGAGAGGTACAGTGTCTGACACTGGCTAGTGTGTGACTGATGCTGTCCTCTCTAGATCCATTATGCCTGGTGTCTTGCTGGTTGAAGCACCTGGAGTATCCTCGATAGCAGTTTTCTTTGGTGCCTGCTGCACCTCGGTCCACTGTCCTTTCTCGTCTGTAAGCTGCCTCCATTGCTACTTTTTCTTTGACTTTCCCATGACGTCTCCTCATAGTGAGGACCAATTCACTGCCCTACCTAATGCCTGAGACACGCCTAGACCTGAAGAAATTTATTCCACTCCAACATAGGTTGTAAAATGATCCCTCCAGGTGGAATCAGGGATACCTGACACCTAATTGAGCAGTTTGGTCTACCTTACCCTGTAAGGCTCAGTTGTGGGAACCGACCTGTGAGTTAATTTATATACTTCGATAGCAATTTGTATAATGTTAAGTGGACTGTATTTCTGCAATTATCTCACAAATCGATTCATACACATTAGGGGCGGTTTATATTGAATTTATATTTATGCAGCCAATTAAACTACAGTATTAAACTACATATATTGTTAAACATTAAAGAGGTTCCTTATCTTATTGTACAGCAGGCCTAGTCCACCAGGTAAAACTAGGATGTAGACACCAAATTTTCCTCGTGTGAGGTAGCTTCCATTACCCTGGTAACTGATGCACAAAGCATGCTTCCTCGTCTTGTACCTGTCAAAGGGCGCTAGCTATGAAGCCAGAATCCTAATATATGACAGCTATATCAGAGAAAACACTGTACATTGAACCAAATCAAGACCAAGGCTTAATTACCTTTTGTTTGAGGCGATTTCATATTCTAACCGGCTCACCCTATCTACTGACATTAATGGCCAAAAATGATTAGATATACGGGTTTCAGCAGAACACTTAGCTTGTTTATTGTTGACTGCGTGTTGATAATGGTAGACCTTTGGTTCCCATAACACTTCGTCCAAGAGAAATTAACTGGAGTCGTTTACTCCCGTGCGCCTCTGTGGTCTTAATAACAACATTGGCTGACCCCTTCTCCTTCCTGACGCCTCCCTCACTTTGTAGAGATGTCAGTAACTTGATAGAAGGGTCACATTTACTCTATTTTGATATTGATAATTAAGTTATTTAAAATAAGATGTTTTTATGATGGTAAAAGTCCAAAGACTAATGTATGTAAGAATAATTCCAACACAATAGCTGGTGAATTATAATAGTATGTGGCTATGATATCCCGTTTTCTATTGACGGAAACTCCACTACAAGCTACATTTCTATGGGTAACTTGTTTATACAACAGCAGCAGCATTATCTGCAATTGTATGTAATATTAAATGGTGTCGGATTTTCCGACATCAGTACACGCTCTAAGGTGCTCCCTTGTGGCGATGCCCTCGGGGTATCACCTCGCCCTTCAGGGTAGGACTCTAAGTAACTTGATCAGACATACAGTTCTCACAAAAAAATCGGTCATGAGCGACGAGTGCGGTACGACAGTTTGGGTCGCCTGCGTACTGGGTTGCGCAGAATACCAGTCAGCTGGAGAGCAGGACCTAGATTCAGGAAGCTCCGTGTATTTCTTCGTAAGTGGGTTTGCTACGAAGATTCCTAAGTGTGCCCTAAGAAGATGCTTAGGTGCAATTCAATAAGGTGCACTTAGGAAGAAATTTGTTGGTTCACCTGCGTGCCGATAGAGGTCACTACTGTGTTTCGTTTGGCCAATCAGAGAGCAGCAACATTCTTCATATTGAAGATTTAGCGCTGGCTTATCGGAGCTCTACTGCCTCCTATTTACGTCGAATTTTCTTATAAAATTAGTATATTTCGAAGTAAAACAATGTTTTTCAACTTCTACAGCCAGCACCGACATTGTAGTAAACAAATATGTTACATTTGTTGTTTACCTACGTAATTCTAAGAGATACTGTGTAGCTGTCCTTGTTGCTCGGAAGATGCGCTGACAATTATTGTATATATTTACTGAATTTACCCAAGGGCCACTAACTATCTAGTGGCCTCGACGAGGACAGAAAGCCGGTGGCTTGTTAAAGGGCCCGCCAATTGTCTCAATGATATTTTTTTGCTGGAATTTGGCATTTACGGCTTCAGCGGGTAGGCGGTTCCATGGGTTTATAGCCCTCGTGGTGGAAAAAACCATCTGTTTTCAGTCCTACTTGAGAGAACATACTCTCCAACACCATATCTGTGATTGCTCTGTTATCAGTGACTTCATACCAAATGGTATGAGGTATTTTGAGCTCTGTAATTACTTCATACACTCAGGAATATTGAAAGATATTCTTGTGCTGCACCCAGATTTGGCCAGTGGAGGCTAATAGATCAGCATTAAGTATTTTGTTCTCTCCTAATTCCATGTATGACTGGCCATCCTGTGAGGTGAGGATGTTGGATGAGCTTGTAGCTGGTTTTTGATCTACACTGTGTGGTCCTTGTCGGGGTTTCACGGTGTTCTCGTTAGAGAAGGGTTAAAGCAACAGTAGACTGGATATCCTTTCCAGGTGGTTGCTCCAACAATAACCCTTACTCACCGTCGTTCGGCGGGTCTTCCCTCAATCCTCTAGGCTCCACTGCTGGCCTCGGAGAGTACCCCCAGTCGGTCTCACAACCGGCCTTTAAATTATAAGATGAGTGGGAGCACAGATCGTTCCCTCAATCTGTGGCCCTCCCGACACCGAACTCTTACACAGCCTTCAAGGTCGCCAACTGTTTTTTTTAGATGTCCAGTAACACTGCAGTGGTTAGGTGTAATTGTGGCAAGAGCCAAATCCAGTAATATAGTATCAGGCAGGTCACTCTACTTTACATCCTCACACGGTCACAAGATAAATGGAGGGGATGATATTAAACACCAAAGAGTTTTGGTATTTTACTTAAAAGACAACGAGAAATATATATGCATCAATGTAAATATATGACAATTGCTCCATTCATAGCATAATAATTTTAAGCGCACCGATATGGTAACATCGGCTGCGCCACGCGTCACCTGTCAGACTCAGCTGACCGGGACCCTCGCGATCGTGGGAACAGTCTAGTACTTGTTTCTTATTCTGTCACGATCCCCGTTTATTTAACTTTTTCCAAAACACTATTCAACATTCACATGGCTTACTTATGATATCACTGGCCTCACGATCAACATCTATATTCACAATACTCTCACAGTGACTTTTCACTGTACCAAAAGATTACTCTATTCTTAATAATATTTACTGTGAATGCACTCACTTGATCACTGAACTTTTCTTTATATTTATACTTCCTCTCACAGAGATATCACTGGCAATCACTTCACGTATATGATATTATTCAGCACACAATCATGTCATATATAAATCATTAATCAAACTTCAGGCACATATATATATATAAATCATGGAGATCAATACACAGGCATTTATATCAATAGATTATAGAGATCAACACACCAATATCTGGTTTACTACCAATATATATAATGATAATACTCACTGGAGATTAATAATAATAGTCACAGTGAATTCTCTGTTGAATCTTGGTGCTTGCACACACCCACACATAGATATATATGTAAACTGATACTGTGAGCGCTCTGGGTAGCCTCACCACATACTGTGCTCTCTGTGATTTAAACTCAAGTGAGACTTGCTCACGACATATAAATATCCTGACAAGAATATATATATAGCTAACTAAAGGGGAAATAGGAGGGAACTGTAAACACCTACTTCACCTATCCTAGGATGACAGTTGGGTTGTAGCTCCTGGTCCAGGCTCTCGCCTCGTTCATCCAGAAACACAAGCCCCACGCCTTAGGATGTCGCGTCTCGCCGCTTCTGTACACGGCAGGTCCGTGCTTCCCCTACAGTACATCGCCGGGTTGAAGTCGGTCTCCTGGCCATCAACTTTCCTCCCAACTACGTCAGCCAGCCTACGTCTCGGCGGTCGTCGTACGTTTCCCAATTAGTCCTTGTCACTGTACTCCCAGAGTAACTGCCTCTCACCACTACGAAGTCACGGTGAAGTTACCAGCCGTACCAGACGATGCTGCTTAAGCTTCACACGCACAGCACCCGACTTCAGAGCACTTGAAGCTCACAACACTGTCAATTCCCTCGTCGTCTAGATATATCGCTAGGTATTTGGGAAGACTTCTCGACGTGCTTGCATCCAACTGTTGACTCGTAGGGTTCCACGAAGGTGGGGTTACTGTCAAACTTGACAGGATCGTCGATCACACATTCAACCTGGTTGGCAAGGCTGTCAACCCGGTTCACTCACGGTGGGTGGCCCGGCCACTAAGCTGTCTCTTATACTGGTGAACTGCCAACGACGACACACGTCGATGCCCGGCCCACTTCTTGCAACACACCTGTCCCCTGAGCACTTGTTGCTCAATATTCTGTCAATTCCTTATCTGAGCCACTTCTGGGTCGCAGGAAGACCTCACAGAGTGCGTGCCAACAACTGGAGACGCTTAAATCCACCGGAGTTCGGTAAATCCGTCACTCTGACAGGATGACCGATCGCGCGTCCTACCTCTCGGACGTGTCGTGAAAGACTGATATCGCCCCGGCGTCACCGCGGCTGGACTCCCCATGCCTATGTGACGTCACTTTTCCAAAGTTGGTTTTCATTGGCTCCCAGTGCTATGTCGCTGACGGTGACCAATCTGGCGCCACTGACGTCACACAGTTTTGGCGGGAGAACAGACTTGCCAGCGCCATATTGGCTCCCTAAAGGGCCTATCCCACAGGCCAAAATGTTCTATTTTCGCGAATTTCTCGGCTCTTCGAGAATACTGTTCTCTCCCACATATGTTCAATTGATGCCTGCAATGTAGAGAACGCTCGGGAATAGTGGACATGACTCTTACAGCAGGCGTGGGAGAATTAGAAGGGTGGGAACACCGTCACATCCTTTATACAGAATAGGGAAGCAGCACATTGCTGTGTATACCTAAACATGTTTAAAAATACATTGTTTGAGAGGAGTCTTGTAGAAACTGGTAAGAGTAGTTATAATATAATGTTTCCATGATTCAATGCTTACCTCTTGTGAAAATTGAGAAGAGTTGTTTAGTCAGAGTTGATTTATTTTTTGTATTGAGGCTGGTATTTTCTAAATTGATTCCATGTACAGTATGTCTAACCATCCTGTGAGATGGGAGTATTAGATAAACTTATAGCTAGTTTTGTATCTACACTGTGTAATATTCCATATAGAATAGAGTAGCAGCACATTGCTGTGTATACCTAATCTTCTTAATAAAAAAAATCAGTAATAAAGATTTTAAATTATAGTTTGTATTACAAATACAGACTGTATTATCCTTATTAAATCATGTTGACAATGGATCATTAAGATCTCATGTTGATATGTAATAGTCATATTACTTTTGAACTGCTAATCCATGCTAATCATTCATTAAATTGTGCATTATGTCTCAATTTTTCACTTCCTTGGATATACTGTACAGTACAAAAAGATAGGATAAAAATAAACCAGTAATATTTCTTTCATTATAATTTTCATTTAAATAACTGCATAAATATTTTTACAGCTGACAGGATTTGTTTTACCATACAGGTGCATTATTTGTTAAAAAAAAAATTGGTTTATTGATTATTATAGCTTTAAGTATTCAATGAATAAAGTTTTTGACATTTTTACCCTTTTCCTTACCTAACATCATTTGTGCAGCATATTTTTATTTTATGTCTCACCCAGATTTAATTTCAAAATAAAACCAAACTAAATAAATTAGAAAAGGGTATATATAGCTAAGGTACACCCTTACTACTAGGTGAACAGGGGCATTTGGTGATAGTAAATGATCCCATCAGGCAGGGCTCATCACTTTCTCTCATATTTCATGTTCACCAGTGTTTATTTACTTAATAACTACGGGTATAATATCTTGCTATTATAAAACTAATTCTACTATCATAAAAGACATATTTACTTTAAGTTTCAAGCAGAGAATGCATATATAATTAACACGAAGGACTCCTCTTCACGAGATTCGCCAACTAATAACCTTTTGTTATATTAAAATCGATTCCAGTGTTATGTAGTAGAGAAAAATTGAGTTATATCCAGTTTACGTAAAGCTACGAGTGGTCGAAACCACACTTAAATCCCGGAATGAACTTACGAAGGTTTTTCCACTTAGTGTAGCTACTTGAATACCGACGTAGCCGCCACGAAGGCGCTAAGAAGGAAAACATTCTTAGCTAAGAGGAAAAACCTTCGTAAGTACCTTTCTGAATCCGGCCCCAGATAATCAACAACGTTGTTTGTCCATCAAGTTTAGACGAAACCGGTATTATTTTCTTCCAAACAAGATATTCTCTGGGTCTTGAAGTATTGATGTGTTCTTCCTCACAAAACCTCGATGATTTGAGCTGATGGATGCTCAGAATCTTAAGTTTTCCAGGAAACAAAACCATGGATATTCAGAATCTTAAGTTTTCCAGGGAACAAAACAATGTGTGGCCAGCTAGCAATGGTGCCGGCAGCGAGTGGATAAGTTGCTACTGAGTGACAGTAGTGTGACTTCCACATAGACCAGTGTGACACTGGCATCACCATGATAAGAGTTATCAGTATGAGCGAGATAAGAGTGATAATGTTTACTGAGGTTCAACTCCTTAAATCAGTAATGACACCGCTGCTCTCTGCTGGGAAGTTGTTGTTACTGATGACTTCACCTTAGTCGACATTACTGCTGTCTGCTGGCAACTCATCCTCAACTGTAAGTTTTCCTTGGAGATCTCTTCTGTAAATTGATCATGCTTGTAAGATATGGTATTTTTGTCTGCTGGTGGGTTATGGTTACTTCTGTCTGCTGGTGGGTTATGGTTACTTCTGTCTGCTGGTGGGTTATGGTTACTTCTGTCTGCTGGTGGGTTATGGTTACTTCTGTCTGCTGGTGGGTTATGGTTACTTCTGTCTGCTGGTGTTTTGTGCCTATTGCTGTCTACTGAAGTGCTGTGGATAATGCTGTCTGCTGGTGGGTTGTGGTTACTGTTGTCTACTGGTACTCAACTACTTGTACTCACCTAGTTGTGTTTGCAAGGGTTGAGCTTCTGTTCTTTGGTACCGCCTCTTAACTGTCAATCAACAGGTGTACAGATTCCTGAGCCTACTGGGCTCTATCATATCTAGATTTGAAACCGTGTAAGGAGTTTGCCTCCACCACATCACTGCCGAATGCATTCAATTTGTTAACTACTCTGAGGCTCATTTGGGTACTTGTTTTCACCTGTGTCCCCTTGTTGGTGTTCTGTACATGCTAAATAGTTTGACTTTGTCCACTCTGTCAATTTATCTGAGATATATGTTATTGGTGATCAAGTCTCCCCTAACTCCTCTGTTTCCCATGAACGTGAGGTTTAGCTCCAGTAGCCTTTTCTGGTAACTCATACCTCTCAATTCTGGAACTAGTCTGGTGGCATACCTCTGAATCTTTTCTAACTTTGTGTTGTGTTTACCTAGGTATGGACTCCAGGCTGGAGCTTCATACTCCCGGATTGGTCTGACATAAGTGGTATACAAGTTTCTTAGATAAGTTTCTAAAGCAGTTCTTATGTTGGCTAACGTGGCATATGCCACTGATGATATCCTTTTGACGTGGGTTTCAGGGGAAAGGTTTGGTGTGATATCAACCCCCAGATCTTTCTCTCTCTACATGACTCTGTAGGATTGCACCTCCCAGATGGTGCAATCCTTCAGATACTTAGATGGTACTTAACACATACCTGAGTTAAACTTTAGTAGCCATTTTCTAGACCATTCCTCCAGTTGATCCCGGTCGTCCTATAGTCTCTGTCTATCTTCATCTGTATTGATTTTTCTCATAATTATTGCATCATCAGCAAACATTGAGAGGAATGAGTTTATACCCTCTGGAAGATCATTTACATATATCGGAAACAGGATGGATCCAAGTGCAGAGCCCTTTGGGCATCCGCCGGTGACATCTCGCCATTCTGATGGCGAGATGTTTCCCCCCCCCCACCCTCACAGTTACTCGCTGTATCCTGTTGCTTAGATACTCCCTTATCCACTGGAGCACCTTACCTTTTACTACTGCCGGGTTCTCCAACTCTTGTAACAGGCTGTTGTGGGGTTATTGTGTCAAAGGCTTTCTGACAATCAAAGAAAATGCCCTATGCCCACCCTGCTCTTTCTTGTTTATTTTTTGTCACCTGGTCACAGAATTCTATTAAACCTGTGAGGCACAATTTACCTTCCCTGAACCCTAGTTTGTGGTGTGTTACTTTTCCTTTTGTTGGGTTGTGACAACTGCTGTCTAATGATGGGATGTGCTTTCTGCTGTCTGCTGGAGGGTTGTGGTTAATGCTGTCTGCTGGTCGGTTGTGGTTACTGCTGTCTGCTGGTGGGTTGTAGTTCCTTCTGTCTGCTGGTGGGTTATTGTTATTAATATCTGCTGGTGGGTTGTCGTTGCTAATGTCTGCAGATTGGTTGTGGTTATTGCTATTGAGAAGGTGGATCTGAATTAACTATGTAAACAAAAATAACATACAAAGAGGAAAAAATGTATGAATTCACATAAACAAAAACAAAAACTATATCTGAAAGGTTTAGTTAAGGATAATATATTACACAAATATGTCCAAAACAATAAACTACATCAGAAAGAGTAAGTGAAAGACAAAGAATATGTAATTATATTAAACACAATAAATACATAAAGATCAGTATGAGGTTACATTAAAGGACAAAGAATAAAAACATTATATCAAACACAGATTGATAAACATGAATGTCCTCCAGAAAACATATATACAAATGATAAGATGTGTAACTTTAATGAATTAATTGATGAAAAATATAAACATAAAAGTGATGAATGAGAAGACATAGTATGTTAAATATATTAAGAAAGTATGTAAAGACTAGATGTCATAAACAGATTTTCATATAAATTATTTGAAAAGTAAGAGGAAATATAAATGAAGCAAAGGTTAGGTGGGGTGTGTGTTAGGTTAAGATGTGCAGAAAATGCTGATGAAAAGTGTACAAGTAAAATATAAATATATGGGATTAAGGTTACATTAGGGTTGGGTAGGTTAGGTCAGGATTGGTTGGGTTCGGTTAGAGTTGGTAGAGTTAGGTTAGGGCTGTGTTAGGTTATGGTTAGGGTCTGTTGGGTTAGATAAGGGAAGAACGCTTAAAACAACACTTTACACAGAATAATTGAGATTTGGAGTATGTTAGTGATCTGAGTATTTGAGTAAGTTTTTGTCAAAGTTTGTATAAGTTTGTGAGTGTAATTGTATATGTTTGGGTAAGTTTGCGCACTTTTTTATATGGGCAGGTGTAAGTGCATGTCTTTGTTTATGATACAAGTTTGAGCAAGTTTGTATGTGCAAAATCCCTTTTATAAACGTAACTGTCTGTGTATTTGAAAGTTTGTGTAAGAGTGTATGTGTTTTGTCATAGTTGTATGAATTTGAATAAGTTTATGTTAATTTGTAAATGTAATTGTGTATGTAGATGAGATTGTGACATATATTTCGGGCAAGTATTTATGCAATTAATGTAAAAGTGTATGTGTCATATGTATTATATGTAAGTCTGTGTGTGTGTCATATGTATTTTATGTAAGTTTGTGTGTGTCATATGTATTTTATGTAAGTTTGTATATGCTTGCACATGTAATTTGAAAGTTGTGGTTTGTAACTGGAAGTGTGAAAGAGTGTTGACTGGGTAAATATATAATAAATGAAGAGTTGATGTTTCAGAGAGAATAAGATGTTGCTTTACATAAGTTATGTTACATACGTTAGGTAGATGAGCTTAGGTAAGTTTCGTTATGTAACTTAAGTTAGTAAGTTATGTAAGTTAGGTTAGGTCAGGTTAGGTAAGTTACATCAGCTAGGTTAAGTTATGTAAGTTACATCAGGTAGGAAAGGATAGGTAAGTTTGGTTGGGTAGGTTAGGCTAGGTAAGGGAAGTTTTTAAGTAAATT
Source organism: Procambarus virginalis (assembly GCA_020271785.1). Taxonomy (NCBI): domain Eukaryota; kingdom Metazoa; phylum Arthropoda; class Malacostraca; order Decapoda; family Cambaridae; genus Procambarus; species Procambarus virginalis. The sequence goes on along the minus strand of WNGS01003008.1, from coordinate 80,896 downwards.
ATGTTTGGTAAGTTATGTAAGTTAGGTAAGTTATGTCAGGTAGGTTAGGTAAGGGATGTTAGGTTATGCAAGTTAGGTAGGTGAGGTTAGGTAAGTTAGTTTAGGTAGGTGAGGTTAGATAAGTTGGATTAGGTAGGTGAAGTTAGGTAAGTTGGGTTAGGTAGGTGAGGTTAGGTAAGTTGGGTTAGGTAAGTTACATTAGGTTAGGTTAGATCGGATAAGTCAGATTAGCTCGTATAATGCATTGTTGTTCAGAGTATAGTTTTAAGATAAAGTGGATAGGAGAATACATTTTTAAACAGAATCAATAATAAACAGAAATGTAAGTTTGTTACGCGAAGTTGAACTGGTTACTTTAAGAGCAGTGTTTTGTGAGAGAGTTATAAGTAACTGAGATAAGAAACATAGTAAATACTCATAACATTCTTGTCTTAGTGCCTTTGTATTAAGTTGATAGAAAGTTTTGTCATAGATATATTATAACATTACAAAAAGTTACTGTAGCTACTGCTAATATGAGCTGGGAGATTGAATTAGGTGACATACTGAACATCTACCTAGCAGTGCACACATTTCTTCAGAAAACTCTGAGCCTCTATAACGCCCACTGTCCAATGCTAGTGAATCAAGTCACAACTAAAAGGCTAAACAATCCTTGGCTTACAAAGGGTATACTTAAATCTATTGTCTTAAATCTTAAATCATAAATCTTAAATCTCAAATCTTAAATCTTAAATCTGAAATCTTAAATCTTAAATCTTGCCCGAAACGCTATGTGTACTAGTGGCTTTAGGTATTGTATGTACTAGCTCTATCAATAAATCAATCAGAATGTTTGTAACTCTGCATCTATGTATGTACTTTTCCTATAAAATATTATTTTATTATTATTATTATTATTATTATTATTATTATTATTATTATTATTATTATTATTATTATTATTATTATTATTATTATTATTATTATTATTATTATTATTATTATAAAAAACAAGTCCAGGAGAAGAAGTATAAGTTAGGAATCGTCTCCGAAGGATTTTCAAAGATTTACTCATCAATGCTGTCTAAAATAATTAGGAGAGCCAAAATAAAATACTTCAAAAATAAATTTATCCCAATTAAGGGCAACATTAAAAAAAACATTGAGCACTATTTCCTAATATTAGNTATAGAATTGTGGTTCAATAGAGTACGTGAGCGAAGCGCTTGTTCCTGAAGCATTCGAAGTCATCAGTTGTGAGTTGTGTGTAAACCGTTTTTCATTCATAAACAGGGGGCTTGGCGGCTGTATTAACGAGCTTGGATCTTTGTATACGAGGACAGGCTGCAGTACTGGAGTTGAGTTCGTTCTCGATTCACAATCGAGAATTCCAGGTAAAAATCCCGGGCGGGACAGAAATGCTGGAGTGCATTTCCTATTAACGAATGCTTCTGTTCACCTAGCAGTAAGTAGGTACCCCAGGAGTTAGTCAGCTTGTTGTGTTGTTGCATCCTGGGTAGGATCAGTATTTCCTTCTTGGGGGTGGGGGGACATCAATATAAGCCTAACGTGTATGAATACTCTCTGGCTGCCTGTCCCCCACCCATACAATGAATATATGCATCATATTTCATAAAAACAGATTTTCTATAAATGAAATTTATCTTATTAGACTAAGGGTTCCTGCATCAAAATATACATCTTAAAATTGTACTTGAAAATTCGCATAATTCACATAATCACGATCCCCGTCTATCTAGAACTGAATTTATTGTATGTACGCTGGTTAAGCTTACGTACAACTCAACAAAGTCTTGCACACACAGCACGATAATGCAAAAGAAAAAAGAAAAACTGTGTCAAGGAGCAGAGGAGACATGACCACAAATGGTGAGCTTTAGAATGCGAGGCTTCAGGTGGACATTGAATGCCTGACCACAACACTTTTTTTTTTTTGAGATATATACAAGAGTTGTTACATTCTTGTATAGCCACTAGTACGCGTAACGTTTTGGGTAGGTCCCTGGAATACGATCCCCTGCCACGAAGAATCGTTTTTACAATCAAGTAATCATTTTACTGTTGAGTTAAACAAAGGCTACAGTAAAGGATTTGCGCCCAGTAAATCCTTTCCCAACTTCCTATCTTCCATCCTCAATTCCTCTACAAGTTCTTAACTCCTTGAATGATTCCCCGATGGTTATTTAAAATAAATGTATAATCTTTACTGAGAGATAAGCAGGCATCAGCTGTGTATCTCCCACGATGTGTGATATTGGGTGATGCTTGGCACTACTGAGGATTACACCAGGTGGTGGCAACAGCACAGTTTGCGTCCTAGTACTGTGGGTACTGAAATAGTTCCACAGTACCCCGCCCACCCTGCTTGGACACTGGCACACACACACGCACACATACACACACACGTTAATATTTAAGTATTCATGAATAAATAAGATATACATATGCCAGCACGTGTAAATGGGTACAACGGTAAATATTACAAAAAAGCCAGGAGATAAGCTAGTCATTGTGTCAATATGCATAAATCAGCTTAAATTTCCGCGTTTCGCTTGCGCTTTGTCATGGGTTCGTATCCTGGTCGGAGAGGATTTAATGGGCGCAAATCCTTAACTGTTTAACTCAACAGTAAAATGGGTACTTGGTTGTAACAACGATTCTTCGTGGGAGTCGCATTCCAGGGACCATAGGATTACGAATTTGCCCAAATGTTACGTCGCTTACTAGTGGCTGTACAAGAATGTAACAACTCTTGTATGTATCTCCAAAAAAAATGAACTCGTGCATAGAGGATGGAATCAGGAGCTGGAGCTTTGAACTTTGCCTACACAAGTGATTATATATATATATATATTGCACCAGAGGTGGTACACACACACACACACATATATATATATATATATATATATATATATATATATATATATATATATATATATATATATATATATATATATATATGTCGTACCTAGTAGCCAGAACGCACTTCTCAGCCTACTATGCAAGGCCCGATTTGCCTAATAAGCCAAGTTTTCATGAATTAATGTTTTTTCGACTACCTAACCTACCTAACCTAACCTAACCTAACTTTTTCGGCTACCTAACCTAACCTAGCCTATAAAGATAGGTTAGGTTAGGTTAGGTAGGGTTGGTTAGGTTCGGTCATATATCTACGTTAATTTTAACTCCAATAAAAAATAATTGACTTCATACATAATGAAATGGGTAGCGTTATCATTTCATAAGAAAAAAAAATTTGAGAAAATATATTAATTCAGGAAAACTTGGCTTATTAGGCAAATCGGGCCTTGCATAGTAGGCTGAGAAGTGCGTTCTGGCTACTAGGTACGACATATATATATATATATATATATATATATATATATATATATATATATATATATATATATATATATATATATATATATATACCCTCTGGGGTGTATATATAAATATATATATATATATATATATATATATATATATATATATATATATATATATATATATATATATATATATATATATATATATATACCCTCTGGGGTGTATATATAAATATATATATATATATATATATATATATATATATATATATATATATATATATATATATATATATATAGTATATATATATATATATATATATATAATATATATATAATATATATATATATATATATATATATATATATATATATATATATATATATATATATATATATATATATTTATAAAAAGCAGATGCTAAAAAGCATCACAAAGCAGAACGCTTTGAAAGAGACCAATGTCGTCTATGCCTAACGATGCATAAGCAACAGGGCTCTATCAAGGAACATATAATCTCTTCCCACAACCAAACCATCACCAGAGAAATCTTAACAAACAACACAGAAATCATTGATAGATACAGCGACAACAGGCGGCTTGACATCTGCGAGGCACTACACATCAAGAAGTCAACACCAGCAATCAACAGCCAATTAACGCACAACTATATTCTACCCACTTCAAGACTCCGCTCCAATATAGAAACATCAAGAAATATGGGCCAATAGGCCTTCTGCAGTTACAGATCTATTCTTCCCTTTAGCTTATACCCATTGTTTCGTGTTCTGTGTTTGTTCTCACCTCACCCCAAACCATTGTAACATGTCACCTCACCCAAATGCAGATATATATATATATATATATATATATATATATATATATATATATATATATATATATATATATATATATATATATATATATATATATATGCAAACAAGCCTGAATGGTCCCCAGGACTAGATACAACTGAAAACTCACACCCCAGAAGTGACTCGAACCCATACTCCCAGGAGCAACGCAACTGGTATGTACAGGGACGCCTTAAACCACTTGACCATCACGACTGGACATAAGGAAGTGATAGCCGAGGCTATATGAACCACTTCCCCGCCGGCACTCGGATGGTAATCTTGGGCATAGCATTTTACCAAATCACCTCATTTTGGGGGCAACACGTGAGGAACACAAATGCAAACAAGCCTGAATGGTCCCCAGGACTAGATACAACTGAAAACTCACACCCAAGAAGTGACTCGAACCCATACTCCCAGGAGCAACGCAACTGGTATGTACAGGGACGTGTTGCCCCCAAAAATGAGGTGATTTGGTAAAATGCTATGCCCAAGATAGCATAGCAAATGCTGGGGGGGGAGGGGAGAAAGAAAGGAATAACCACGAAAGTGACCAGGAAGAGCACCAAGCATTGGTTCTTGGAGACAAACACAAAGTGGTGAAAACTATGTAAGTAGAAGTTGGAGTTCATGGAAGTTGGCATAAAATCCACGAATATTCAACTGAAGAATAGAAATTATCAAAAAGAATGGACAGTAACAGAGAACAATGAAGAAACAAAGGTAAAGAAGAACATAGTATATTAAAGAATCTCAGGATCAGGAGCAGGGTCAGCAAAATCAGGGTTAGGGGGTATTGGTAAACTTAGTAAGGATGGAGCGAAAGGACCAGGAGGACAGACTAGAGGCAGACTGACGGGGTCCGGAGGAGGAGACAACCGAGAGGGGCAGTCAAGGACAGCAGGAGGAGGGGGAGGGGTAGAAATCAGGGATTACACCTCAGCAAGGGCAGCAACCGAGAGGGAATTGGGGGCAAAAGAAACCTCCATATCTTGGATAGGGGCTCAAGCACTGAAATGGGATGGGACGTAGTGATAGTCAAAGGGAGGGGCAAGGAAGAAAGCGATGCCTTCTTACACACTGGGGAGGAAGAAGGAGAGGAGCCAGGCTTACGTTTCTGATTCGAAGAGACAGGCGTTCCAGTAACAACGTACCGGGCGACAGACTCAACGGTCTCAGCCAGAGAAGTGGAACCGGAGCGAACAGCACGAAGATTGCTGGGAGGATGATGGATATCAGCCTAGACAGACAGGTAGCATGGAGGGTCAAGAGACTGGTGGGAGGGTTGGGAAGAAAGAGTGGGGGAGATGGAAAAGAAGACATAGGAGACATGGTGGACTGGATTGGAAGGGGGGAAACTCCAGATGGTGAACCAGGAGGGAGACCATTCGGGACAGGACGCAAAGGAATAAGGGATGAAATGGTGGGTGTGTTAGGGTCAAAGGCCTGGAAATGGTTGAGAGTCTGAGGAAGGTAGGAAGGACGAGGAGAGGTAGAACGCAACACTCGAGCGTAGGATACACCCGCAAAATGGGTGAGACAACGAACTTGGCGTCTCGCTTCAGGAAAAGACAGACGATCACGGTGTTTCAAGTTGAGGACGGCTTCCTCGAGTTTGTAGTGTATACACGAGTGTGAGAAGGTAGGGTGGGCCTCACTGCAAATGAGGCAGCAAGCTTGGGGAGAAGTGCACTTGGACTTAGAATGATCATCGTCCTCGCACATGGGGCATAGATACACAGTACTTGTGCATTTGAGGACACCGTGCTCGAACTTCCAACACCTTTTGCAAAGTCTAGGAGAGGGAATGTACTCCTGAATGGAGCATCTGGCACCAGCAAGAATAATAGAGGGCGGAAGGGCTCTACTATCAAAGGTGATTTTTATAACTCGAAGGGGCTGACAACGACGACCACGAGGAAGTCGAGTAATTGTGTCCACCTGGAGGACAGAATGGCCTTGGGGCTTCGAAGTTTAATATCCTCATGGCAGTCTTTGAGGTCCCTAACACCAGTTGCAACATGGTGTGAGAGGAGAGCAGTGCCAACACTGGCATTTAACCGAGCGTTTTTAGTGACCCGAACAGGGGTCTCCCCAATGCAGGACAATGCATCTAAGCGAGAAGTTGCATCCTGAGAAGGAGCAGCGACGACACGCGTACCATAACTGGTGGGTTAAAAGTACCAGAGGCATCTACCGAATCAACAAGGTGTTTATGGAGGAAAAAATCGTCAGGAGGAGTAGAATCAAGATGGTGGAGATCAAAGTATTTAGCCCATGTAGCAGGACCAAACAAGGCATCGTAAGTATTAGTATGGGAAGAGATCATGCGAGTGCAGCCGCCATGGCAGGGACGGTGTTGAGAACCCCCTGAGTGAGAGGGTTGTTGTTGTTGTTAAAGATTCGCTACCTGGAACAAGAAGTTCCAAGTAGCACGGGCTATGGTGAGCCCGTAGTAAAAGTGAGAGGGGGTAAAAGGCGCAGTAGTCACAATGAGAGACAGAGCCATGCCAGGGATCAAGGTGTTCACCACTGGGGGCTGGGAACTAGACCCTACCTCAGAAGGGAGGGGAGCTGAGGGGAAAAGTCAGAAAGGTCAAAGAAGGAGCAAGGTTGTGGCCCTATGCAGCGGGGGCTACAGAGCCTGGTCTTCCAACACAGTCCGACTTGGGGGCTTGGTCGCGCGTCCCACGAGCTTGAGAAGGTACAAGTGGAACATTATCTGACATAAAAACGAGGAAAGACTTTCATTCACGAATGTGCCCCACACCCACCACGGAGCCACAATTAGAGGCAGAACACCCAACAAGACACATGTTGCCGATCTTGTCAGGGCCCCCCAGGGGTGCGACGTGTGTATACGCCCCTCAAACGCCACCTTCAGAACCGTCAGTCCGTCAAGATCGGGTTCAGTGATGAAAGGAGGATTAACAATTAAAGGGTCCCCTCGATCGAGTCGTTGGGAGCTAAATTTCTACGGGTGCAAGAGTATGCCTCTCTAAACACCCAGACATCAAAATAATAGTAGTTCGAAAGAAGAATCAAAACAGGCAAAAGGTCGGCGGGGAATGACAATGAGAATGGGGAAGAGGGGTGGGGGGAGAAAAACGAAAGAGAAGGAAAAGGAAAAGTTGTCCAGCACAATTGAAGAGACCAGCAGCAGGAGCACAAGGCTAGAAAAGGACAGAGGACTGTCCCAAGGAGCATCACTCTCTGGCAGCCCCCTACCAAGCCCCCTCACAGTAACAACGAGCTGGACGGGGAGGGGGGGATGAGGGGCAAATAGCCTCGGCTACCATCATCTTTTGTACGGTCACTGATGGTCGAGTGGTTAAGGTCTCCTGTACACCAGTTGCATAGTGCACCTGGCAGTACGGGTTCAAGTCACTTCTGGGGGTTTGGAGATTTCAGTTGCATATATGCCTAAGGACCATTCAGCCTTGTTTGCATTTGTGTTGCTCACGTGGCCCCACTAAAAGGAGGTGATTTGATAAAATAACTATGCCCAAGATTACTATCAAAGTGCCATTGCGATGATGGGCAAATAGCCTCGGCTACCAACATCTTTTGTACGGTCACTGATGATCGAGTGGTTAAGGTCTTTTGTACACCAGTTGCATAGTGCTCCTGGCAGTAATGGTTCGAGTCACTTCTGGGGTGTGGAGTTTTCAGTTGCATGTATGCCTGGGGACCATTCAGGCTTGTTCGCACTTGTGTTAATCACATGGCCCCACAAGAAGGAGGTAATTTGATAAAATAACTATGCCCAAGATTACCATCAAAATGCCGTTGGAATGATGGGCAATTTAGGTTGCTTTTTCGCTTTGACTGCAATATCATTCTCATAATTTCTTTCCGACACTCATCTTATGTTAATGTAATCATTCCTAGCTCTGTTACATCTAATCCTGTTGTCCTCTGTCCTTTGTCTTCTGTACTTCCTCCACTCCCTCCTGCTTCTCACCTTTGCTTCCTGACACTGTCTATTAAACCATGGGTTATTATATTCCCTCCTGCTTTTTTCCTTTATTGTTGGAATAAATCTCTCTCCAGCCTCCTTGCATTTCAATATGACTTGGTTCATCATACCTTGCACTGTTTTTCCTCTAAGTTCTTCCTCCCACTGCACTTCTCCCAGGTAGTCTCTTATCCTTCTGTAGTCCCCTTTTCTGTAATCAAGTCTCCTTTCCCGGACCTCTTGTTCTTTGGTCACAATTTTAAGCTCCATCATGTAGTCAAAGACTAGGACACAATGGTCACTGGCTCCTAGTGGTATTTCATGTTCCAACTGCTCGATGTCTTCTACATTCTGGGTGAAAATGAGATCTAATAGGCTGGGCGTATCCCCTCCTCTTTCCCTAGTACCTTCCTTCACATGCTGTGTTAGGAAATTCCTGTCAATAACGTCTACCAGCTTCGCTCCCCAGGTCTCCTCCCCGCCATGGGGATTCCTCATTTCCCAATCTATCTCTCCGTGATTTAGGTCCCCCATGACCAGCAGCTTCACTCTCATTCTATGCGCTATAGTTGCTGCCCTCTGCAGTTCATCTATACATGTCTTGTTGCTGTCCTCGTACTCCTGCCTGGGCCTTCTACTGTTTGGTGGGGGATTGTAGAGTATCAAGATTACAATCTTCTTCCCATCCACTGTCAGAGTTCCATGTATGAAGCTCGTGCTTTCATTGGTACCCGGATTTTCCAGCTCATCAAACTTCCATTTCCGCTTTATTAGGAGTGCCACTCCTCCTCCCTGTCTCTGTGTCCTTTCTTTTCTTATCACCTGGTACCCCTCTGGAAAGATTGCATCCGAGATCATGCCATTTATTTTAGTTTCCACTATTGCCACTATGTCTGGGTCTGCCTCACTAACTCTTTCTTTTATCTCTTCTGCTTTATTGGCTACCCCATCAGCATTGGTGTACCAAACCTTGAGACTCTTTTTGGAAACTCGGGTGTCAGAGTTCCCCCTTTCACTGGGGGTCTTGGGGGGACTGGGGGGTGTCTGAGGGGCGAGTGGGGGCTGTGGGGGTGAATGGGGGGATGCTAGGGGAGTGCCTGGGAGTGCCTGGTAGGCGAATGGGGTTTGGGCATCAAGGGGGGTAGGAAGGGCATAATGGGTCTGAAAGTTAGGGGTCTGAATAGCATGGGGGGGTTGAGAAATAGAGTGAGACTAAGAGTCAGATAGAGGTTGAGAGGTTGGGGAGGAGAGGGATATTGAGGGCAGAGGGCTGAGAGGAGAATGGAGCATTGGTGCTGGGAGTGGAAGAGAGGGTGTATTAGTTAGGGGGGAATCGGGGGTAGGTGGGGGTTTTGGGGTAGAAGAGGGGGAAGAGGGAGATGGGGGAAGGTGTTAGAGGGTCACAAGGTGAGGGGGTTAAATGTGGGCTGGAGGTGCATAGGAGGGGTGAGGGTTGGGTGGGGTTTGGGGGTGAGTGTAAGAGGGGTGCAGTGGAAGCTGGGATGGAGTAGATGGAATTGGAGGCAATGGGGTAGAAGGGGCAGGGGTGTAAGAAGGGGTAGTAGGTGAGGGGGGATGGGAAGGTGGGTTTGGGGAGGGCATGGCTTGACCCACTGGGGTCGTTGACAGGTGTGATGTAGCAGGGGCAGGGGAATCGTTGGGGAGGTGCAAATGTGGAAGGGACAGGGGGGTTTTGGGGTGATGAAGCAGGGGGGTTTTGGGGGGCTGAGGCAGGGGGGAGGATGCGACCTGGAAGGTGACCTGGGAGGTGGCCTGGGAGGTGACCTGGGATGTGACCTGGGAGGTGAGACTACCTGAGAGACTAGTTCAGTGTCGTGCTTGCCATCTATTCTTGTAGGCTATTTGCTCATCTTTCGTCATAAACCTCTCTATAAACACATTGTAATGGGTTTCACTTCCTCTGAGTAAATGCTTGTTCCTCATTATGTACTCCACAGCCTCCTCATTGGAGAATTGCACCAGAACAGGTCTATTCTTGGTACAATTGTAAGGTCCAACCCGGCGGCTAATATCCACCTCGTGTTCTGCCATTCCTGCTCCAATACATCTCAATATCTCATGTAATTCATATATTTCCGTCTCTATTCTCTCTTGTCTTGTTGGTGCCCCAGATTCGAATAATCCATGTATTATAATAGACCGTCTCCTCAGTAATTCATTGTCATGCTGGTAGCCTGTCCCCTGGGGATTCTCCATCCCAACCGCAGTCACTAACCGTTCCCCCACTAATCCTCTGTCCTTAGCCATGCTGTTAATCCTTCCTAATTCGTTTGTGATCCGAGGACATTCCCTCTCCCAGTCCTCTCTTCCCTTCCTAATCTCTTCCTGAATATAGAGCATAAGTTCTTGTTTCTGCCTCTCTACCGAATCCTGTATTTGCTGAAGTAACTCGCTTTTAATCCCTTGGATTAGGTCCTCCATCCAATCGCTCCTTCTCTCTACAAATTTCCCTATTAATTTGTCTATAAATCTGTCCTCCTCCTCATCCCTGCTGGTAATTGACCTTGAGCCCCCTTGCTGATCTTGTCATTGCAGTAACAACCTAGCCAAAAAAGCGCTCCTCAATACCTTGCACAATCTGCAGCACAAACAGGTGAGAAAGTACTCCACGCGGCTGGTCAAGATGTGAGGTCGCTGCGTCCCGCGTCACAGCTGGTGAGGTCACTAGTGGTGAGGTCACTCCGGCTCCACAATTTCGGCTCCACAATTTCACAATATCACGATGTACTCAACACTTATTTTCAGTGGTGCTGTTTCTACTGTTTTTCTTCACTTTCTTGTGGTTTGAGTGAGCTTACTACTTATTCAATCACTCATATACACTCATATACGCATATACACTGATTATCCCTCCCAATTCACTAGCTACGCAAGAGCTTCCCAGACCCTTCTGACCTCCGCGGCTGTCTAACCTCAACACTTCCCGACCTGACCTGTGTGTGTGTGTGTGTGTGTGTGTGTGTGTGTGTGTGTGTGTGTGTGTGTGTGTGTGTGTGTGTGTGTGTGTGTGTGTGTGTGTTTATAGGGTACCACCTCTGGTGCAATTGTAGGGACCCACAGCCTCGAAGAAGAAAATAAAGAGTATTCAGAGAAGACCTAGTTGTGGATTCTCATTGAACACTTTAAACTTTTCTTCTCCTTCCACCCCTATTATTTTTTATATATTTTGTTTTATTTTATTGCAATGCTACAGTTTACAGAGAACACACACATATATATAATGATATAACAATCAGTGTTTGAAGACCTCATCCAGCTCCTCGGAGGTTTTGTGCGTACCCAGGATACAACACGCATTTCCCCTCTGAACTGCGACAATGAGGCGCTGGAACAGGAAATCGTGAGTGTTTAGTTTTCCCAATGAGTTCCTCGCCCACCTACTTTAAGAACTTAAGTGCACATTTACCCCTGGTGCCCAAAGTCTCAGAGCTTATCGGCACGAACCTGTAACAACGTTCTAGGTCTCTGTACTTGTTGGTTTTCTGGGTCTCCCTGAAAGTATATATATATATATATATGTTAAACCTTAAAGGGAATATTTCACTTTGATCAGAAGCATCACGAAACACATCACAAATCAAATACGTTTTAAAATTGTTTCAATGTACAAATTATATATTTACATTATGACAAAGTAGGCCTAGATTTTGTTGATGTGTAAATATGTCGGAAATTTTGTGGCAAAAAAAGTATATATAGAAATAGTTACAGCCTAACTCATTTATAATATAATAAGAATAAATATTTAATAAATCATCTATACTAAATAATAATGTCCAAGATAACATGCATAATTGTGGGCTTCAACAAAGGTGACTTGTGAGCGTGGAAATGTTTTCATCGGTAAATTCGACAGTAATTGTAAATATTTTTGTTGTTTCAGAGATGAGCCAGCACGCGTTCTTTAACGGCTGGGGGGAATGGGTGTAGTGAAACAGGGTTGGAGTAGCAACCTCTGCTTGGAAATTCGCTCAAAGAGCACATCCTCCTAAGGTTCCCCAACGTCAAGAAACTGTGGTACTAAAGTGCGCTTATCCTACCCTGCCAGAGGGCCCAAAACACTGAACAGGACAGTATGTCAATTTCGAGAGCAGTTTCCATTTTCTCGTACGATGATTTTTGACCGAATGTAGAGTATACGTCAAAATGTGATGTGGTATTAGGAGAACGGGTTACTCACCATACCAACCTGCAAGACCTCTATTAAGAGCCGGTATGCGACCCCGAACGGGAAACCTTATTCACCGGGTGAGCTTCTCGTGCTCAAGCCTAGCTTCAGCGTCTAACGCCGACACGCAACTTTGAAGCTCTGAGTCCACAGTGCTCCTGTAAATATGTGCAAACTTGTCCGAACGTTGCAGCAACGTCGTAGCAACGTTGTGTTTGGCGGGAAGTACTCACTATAAGCAGTGGTAAGGCGCCTACTGAACCCTGTCACTGGCCTGGCCTTTCCCTGCATCTCACTCTCTCACTTGTCTGGACATCTCCATCTGTGCCTCTACGACTCCTGGGGCCAGATTCACGAAGCAGTTACGCCACCACTTACGAACCTGTACATATTTTTTCAATCTTTGGAGTTGTTGTTGTTGTTAAAGATTCGCTACCTGAAACAAGAACTTCCAAGTAGCACGGGCTATGGTGAGCCCGTAGTGGATGTATTAAAATCTTTGGAGGCTTTGTTTACAATTATTAAAACAGGCTGTCTAAAACAATAACAACAGTTTATAAGCATGAAAACTTCCCATTCAACTGTTTAATAAATGTTACCAAAGCTGTCAAAGATTGAGGAAAGATGTACACGTTCGTAAGTGCTTGCGTAACTGCTTCGTGAATCTTGCCCCTGCTCATCTGTGTCTGCAGGCAGGACCTAGTTACTACGTAGACACAGGAGTTCCAGGAAATCCTGCTATTTGCCCCCGGGCCTGTCAAATCTTTATCCTGAACTGAATACTTATGATCTTGTCTATTTATCAGCCTAATCTATTATTTTGCCTATGAGGTTAACTTGAGATGATTTCGGGGCTTAGCGTCCCCGGGGCCCGGTCCTCGACCCTCCGTTTGGATACACATCCCCAGGAAGCAGCCCAGAGCAGCTGTCTAACTTCCAATTACCTATTTACTGATAGGTGAACAGGGGGAATCAGGGTGAAAGACACTGCCCATTTGTTTCCGCCTCCACCGGGGATTGAACCCGGAACCTCAGGACTACGAATCCGAAGTGCTGTCCACTCAGCTGGCAGGTTCCCTATGCCAGGCAGCCTATGAGGTGACAATTGCTGAAGTATTAAAATTCAATACATTCCCGTTGTCGGGGAGAGGAAGCATGACTTTATGTGTTTAGCCAAGTAACTCTTAGGCCACGTCCCAGGAACCTGTTTACTGCTAGAGTCATTTGGTGAAGGTAAACGTGCCCAAGCATTTCTGCACCGCACGAGGTAACTTTCCCTGATAACTAGATGAGCATTTTCTGCAGCGAGGGCGGACTCTTTCAGTTAGTTGGGGTTATAATCAATGTAATTATTAGTCTAAAGAGTTACATCCAAGTTATAGCAACCATTACAGGGAGTGTTACCATAGTTGTACAATAACAGCAGAACTTTATTGGCATAAAGGTTACAATGGTAGCAGCAGTGTTTGTGGCAGGTTACAGTGGTGACCTTAGTGATCGTCACAATGATGACTCCCCCGAGTCGTTACAATGGTGACATTTCAGCACTGTTATAGAGAGCGAGAGAAAGCGAGAGCGAGCTTGAGATAGAGAGAGCGAAAGAGTGCATGAGAGAGAGAGAGCTAGATAGAGAATTAATATGATCGAGTGAGTTACCACTTCCATTCTTGATACATTTAGACGTGTATAAACACAGCCTTCATACATATTATACACGTGTATAAACACAGCCTTCATACATATTATACACGTGTATACAGCCACAAAACAGGGAACCATGAGTTTCTCCTCCATCCCTTTTGGGTGCTTGTTCATCAATTTGTTCTTCATGAACTTTCACTCCACACTGGGCGTGGGTGTTCCCAGTACACACTACTTCCAGCTTGTAGACAAACATCAAAACCCTCACCTGAACCCCGGGGGTCGAGTCCAACGATTAGTTTTATCCGAGTATCAAGTGTTTAACAAATTAACAAATACCGAACATCTTTGATAAACCACGAACACTTTTTGTGTAAGATATGTGAGGTGACGAACACAAGACCTGATAACCGAGCTGTATAGTTCATATGGTACATCTCTGGATATATAGGCTCACCGCTCACAAGTATGAGCAGAGTATGCAGCACCAGCCTGGAGTCCATACCTAGTTAAACACAAGACAAAGTTAAGAGAAGATTAACTTCTCTTAACTTAACGAAACGACTCGTCTCAAGTCAAAATCGACTTGAGAATGGTCCAGGACGGGCATAACGTCGTCGTCCCTTCTCTTTCTAGTGTGTGGTTTGGTCAACATTCAGAGGTATGCCACCAGACTAGTCCCAGAACTGAGAGGTGTGAGCTACGAGGAAAGGTTAAGGGAGCTAAACCTCACGTCCCTGGAAGACAGAAGATTAAGGGGAGACATGATAACCACCTGCAAAATTCAGGGGAATTGACAGTGTGGACAAAGACAAACTATTTAGCATGGGTGGAACACGAACAAGGGGACACAGGTGGAAAACTTAGTACCCAAATTTATTGAGACATTAGAAAGATTTTTTCAGTGTCAGTAGTTAACAAAAGGAATGCATTAGGCAGTGATGTGGTGGAGGCTGACTCCATACACAGTTTCAAATGTAGATTTGATAGAGGCCAATAGGCTCAAGAATCTGTATACAAGTTGATTTGACAGTTGAGAAGCGGGACCAAAGAGCCAAAGCTCAACCCCCACAAGCACAACTAGACGAGTACAAACCATATCCCCTGCTACAAACACCTTTTTCAACGAACTTGTATTCTGACAGGTTGTGAACACACAAGAACGCTACCCGAGCCTACTGCCCCATGACGAGAGAGTCCTCTAAACAACCAATTATTCTACCTGATGGATAATACCGTTTTCCAAAAAAACATACATGAAATTTTGTATCATTAGTGTATTCAGAAGTATATATTTATATAGTGGTTGTAGACGTAATTTTCTACAACTTTCCCGCGTATTGGCGTTACTAAAGACAGCAGTTACAGCAATTTTAGTTATTGTATTAGTAATAGGCTTTGGTAAACACCAACATTGAGCTGCTGCACTGTTCAATATGACGAATTATAATGTGTAGAGCGAAGGCTAGCTATGAGTTCGTCTAATATCCCCGTCTCATAGTATAGCTAATCACTGAGTCTAGCCTAGAAGTCTAACCCATTAGCCAGCAAACTCTGGATAGAGCATAAGAACATAAATAAAAAAAAATAATTAGTTTATACAAAAAAGATAAACAGGTAAAAGTACATACAAAATTAGCTATAAGCAGAATGTTGGATATCTAGATAGAGCTATGTATAAAGTCTATGTCTAAAGTCGCTTCGTTCGGATTCGTTTTGACGCACAATCTACAGTTCCGGGTTCGAATCCCAGGCGGGACAGAAATGGTTGGGCACATATCCTTTCACCAAATGCCTCTGTTCACCTAGCAGTAAGTAGGTACTCAGGAGTTAGTCAGCTTGTTGTGGGGTTGCATCCTGGGCAGGATCAGTAATTCTACATTTGGGAGAGGGGAAACCTTGATATAGGCCTAGTGTGTAAGAATTAGGGGAGAGTTCTATATCTATATAGCTCTATATCTTTATACGTACTATGGGAACAGCTCGTATAGTAGTCGCCTAGTTGTGCTTGCGGGGGTTGAGCTCTGGACCTAGATTCAGGAAGCTCCGTGTATTTCTTCGTAAGTGGGTTTGCTACGAAGGTTCCTAAGTGTGCCCTAAGAAGATGCTTAGGTGCAATTCAATAAGGTCCACTTAGGAAGAAATTTGTTGGTTCACCTGCGTGCCGATAGAGGTCACTACTGTGTTTCGTTTGGCCAATCAGAGAGCAGCAACATTCTTCATATTGAAGATTTAGCGCTGGCTTATCGGAGCTCTACTGCCTCCTATTTACGTCGAATTTTCTTATAAAATTAGTATATTTCGAAGTAAAACAATGTTTTTTCAACTTCTACAGCCAGCACCGACATTGTAGTAAACAAATATGTTACATTTGTTGTTTACCTACGTAATTCTAAGAGATAATGTGTAGCTGTCCTTGTTGCTCGGAAGATGCGCTGACAATTATTGTATATATTTACTGAATTTACCCAAGGGCCACTAACTATGTAGTGGCCTCGAAGAGGACAGAAAGCCGGCGGCTTGTTAAAGGGCCCGCCAATTGTCTTAATGATATTTTTGTAGCTGGAATTTGGCATTTACGGCTTCAGCGGGTAGGCGGTTCCATGGGTTTATAGCCCTCTTGGTGGAAAAAACATCTGCTTTCAGTCCTACTTGAGAGAACATACTCTCCAACACCATATCTGTGATTGCCCTGTTATCAGTGACTTCATACCAAATGGTATGAGGTATTTTGAGCTCTGTAATTACTTCATACACTCAGGAATATTGGAAGATATTCTTGTGCTGCACCCAGATTTTGCCAGTGGAGGCTAATAGATCAGCATTAAGTATTTTGTTCTCTCCTAATTCCATGTATGACTGGCCATCCTGTGAGGTGAGGATGTTGGATGTAGCTTGTAGCTTGTAGCTGGCAGGTAGCTGCAGGTACCTGCAGCTACCTGCCAAAATTAGAGATATTCCAGCCTAATTCTGGCAATTACAATATCACACTGAATTGGACTCGCCTGCTGTTGGACTTGCCTGCTAGTTGGACTCGCCTGCTAGTTGGACTCGCCTGCCAGTTGGACTCCCCTACTAGTTGGACTCCCCCTACTAGTTGGACTCGCCTGCTAGTTGGACTCCCCCTACTAGTTGGACTCGCCTGCTAGTTGGACTCGCTTAGTGGATATTTTGTGCTGCCCGTCCATATAGTTATGTTCTTTAAACTTTATACACACGCTTATATGCCCTTTGAGTGTCAATCTCTTCTCGTCTATAATTAACAAACCACTGATTTAGTTCTCTCTCTCTCAAAAAATAAAAATCTAAATTTGTTGTATTTTAATAAAAAACTGGAGTCTTGTATTATTTATAAACAAATTAATTTCGGATTAGGCTTCAAAAAGTGACCTAAATACAATTGACAAAGTCAATAACAATCACACGTGTTATATTTTTTTGAGATTCAAATATTAGTAAAACAAATTCTTAAGATTTAAATATTAATAAAACTACTAATTCTTAAGATTCAAATATTAGTAAAACTAATTCTTAAGATACAAATAACAGTAAAATTATTAATCAGCTTTTCTGGCTTACCAATCACAAGGATACAAGATACCCCTCCGGTCGCCCAGAGGATGGTGCTAGAATACTGGCAGAGCCGCGCCACCGACATGACTCACAACACAACGGGCGCACTGCTCAGCTGCTCGCCCACGCCTGAGGCTCCACTTTCCCCAGACCTGTTGCTCAGGCCGGGAGGGCTGCCGACGCCCTCCACCACGTTGTCGTACTGCACTCACTCACACCCACCTGTGAATAATAATAATAATAAACATAGAAATTACAATCACGTTATTGTGGTTTCTGTGTGTATTGAAGTAGGTAAAAGTACTCGGCTGACAGAGCCCGAGTGCATGGGGGGAATTGAGTGAAAAAAAACCGCAGTTTGGATTTATTGGACGCCTCGGGTCCCTTGTTGGTGCAGTAGTACTCCCAGTCCTCCACGTTGCCATACTATTATCATGTTGTGGTGCAGTTGACTAGAGCGCGTCTGGGAACACCCAGTACATAGGTTACATGCCCTCATCAAGGCTCTTGTGGATTTGTTCAAATAATGACTTACAAACAGAATATTGGATTTCTAGATAGAGCTAGTATATACTATGCCTAAAGCAGCTAATACACAACGGGCTGTATCTTACGTCCCTCACTGCACCGAGTTTTGTAACTAGCTCATCAAGACTGTAACTTGCTTAGCAAAATGAATTGTGGGGTTCAGTCCCTGAGCCCATTATGTTCTTCTGTAACCCATTCTACTATCGCCCACAGGATTGGCGTAATAAAATATATGACATATATTATATATGATATATATTTGATATATATATAACACAGGAATAATATATGATCTAAAATAAACTATCACTTGGGAAAAATCGTCATATGGATCACGTGTTCGTTTCTCTTCCCGCCGAATACAACAATAACCCTGAGCGCAGGCAGGTGGAAGCACAAAAGGAAATATGAAAAGCACTTGGAAAGCAATCTCTAACATCCTAGGGTCTAAACAACAATCACATAACAAGCAGATAAAACTGTCCAAAAATTGTCACATACTTGAATCAGACTTAGATATTGCAACTGAATTCAATGGCTTCTTTTCATCAATTGGTACTAACCTTGCCAGAAAATTCCCAGAGACCCAGACACATGTTACTACATATCTCACAGGCAGCTATCATAATTCTCTACTCCTTTTACCAGTCAAACCGACAGACTTTATATCAATAATTCAATGACTTATAACCAAAGCTGGGAGCATTACTGAAATACCATCTATGAAATATAAGAGTGCTGTCCCTGCTCTTGCACCAGCCATAGCTCTGCTATTCAAATCTCTAAAGTGTCATACTTTTCCTGATATCCTTAAACAAGCACGAGTGATGCCAGTTCATAAAGGAGGTGAGACAGCTCACATAAACAATTACAGACTAATATCATATCTACCAATACTCTCAATAATTGTTGAAAACATTATTTTCAAACATCTTTATTCCAGCTTTGTAAACTCAACATATTAAGTCCCTGCCAGTTTGTCTTCTGTTCCCAAAAGAGTTTCAATGATGCTATTATTTGTCTGCTTAATAAAAACGAGTTTCCAATTGGCCTCTTCATTGACCTGAGAAAGATCTTTGATATTGTAAACCATAACTACCATCAGCCTCCTGAAGCAGAGCTGGGGCCGCACGATCCCCAGGAGGTGGACGTTCCGGTTCCATACCTACGGGTTCCGGACAGAGATCGTCACAGCCCCCTTTCATCCGAGGCCGGCTTCCTTCAAGACCAAGCAGAGGGAAGAGTGATAATTATTAATTAATTATATTATTATTACAATAATTCTTATAAATATACCAACTACATTTTATTTGATAGTAAATCATCAAATCAGATTCAACTTCAGATATACAATGTTAACATTAGCAATAAAAATGAGGGAAAGTTCCTTGGCCTATACACAGACAAAAGATTGAACTTCAACACTAACATACAACACATTGCTATAAAAGTCTCAAAAACGGTCTGTATACTTTCTAAAATCAGATATTATGCTCCACACACTGTTCTCCTCTCATTATACTACGCACTAATCAATCCCAATCATATAATATAATAATAATAATTATTTTTTATTTATTGTTGACAATATTATTAAGAAAACATAGAGCACTATTTCCCAAATATTAGGATCAAAAAAGATCTTGAGTAAAAATACAATTGACCATGGTGTGCTTTCAGCCTCTGACACTGCTATTGCTTTCAATAGTGTCTTCTTGTCTATTGGCACATTCCTTGCAAATAATATTCCATCCTCCCTAACTAATGCTATGGACTACCTAACAGGAAGCTATCCAGAATCTCTGTCCCTAAGTCCCACTAATTCCTCTGATGTTAATGAGATAAGCCTTTCTCTTAAAACAATGTCAAGTGCCCTTGCTGAGATACCAACTCTGATTTACAAAAAAAGTCTCTAGATTTCTAACTCCAGCCATTGCACTGCTCTAGAGCAAATCACTTGAACTCCAAACCTTTTCGGATATCCCCCCCTCCCCACACACACACAAAAAAGCGAGAGTAATCCCCAGTCCATAAATGTGTTGATCTCACTGATATCAACAATTTCAGACCTATATCTATTCTGCCAACCATGTCAAAAATATTTGAAAAGCCAATCCAAAAGCATCTTTACTTTTATCTAGCTAAACCTAAACACAATATACTTAGCTCTTGCCAACATGGCCTCAGACCCAAAAAAAAAATAGCACTAACGATGCACTGATTAGTATGATTAACTTGATACATGCAGCTCTTGATAAAAATGAGTTCCCTGTTGGCTAATTTGTTGACCTATGCAATGCTTTTGACACTGTCAACCACCAAAACCTTCTTCTTAAATTACATCATTATGGAGTCAGAGGTCATGGAGTCACCCTCCAATACCTTCAGTCTTACCTTGACAGGCTCCAGTATGTTTCTGTGAATAATTCCATTTCTCCCACCCTTCCCATCAACATCGGTGTTCCACAGGGCAGCATACTTGGCTTTCTCCTCATTCTCATCTACATATATAACCTTCTAAATGCCTCTCAACACCTCAACCTAATTTTATTTGCTGATGACACAACCTTCATTTCCTCCAGCCTTAACCCTCTTACTCTGAATTAAACAGTAAATATTGAAATAAATAAAGTCCATCTTGGCTAACTGAAAACAAATTCACCCTTAATATTGACAAAACCTTCTTTATTTTGTTTGGTAATAAATCCTCAGATCAAATTAATCTAAGAATAAACAATATCCAAATTAGTTCAAAGTAGATGGTAAATTCCTTGATGTTCTTGTCGATAACAAGCTGAATTTCCAGGGACACATTCAAAATACAGCAAAAAAGTTTCTAAAACTTTTGGAATTCTTTCTAATATCAGATATTATGTACCTCGCCCTGCCCTGGTAACCCTCTCTTAATATTACTCTCTCATCTATCCTTATCTCAATTATTGTATTTGTGCTTGGGATTCTACTACCCAAAATCATCTACGTCCTCTAATTACTCAACACAAATCTGCCATTAGAACAATAACAAACTCTGGCCCCAGACAGCACTCTGCACCCTTAAATTTTTGAATATGTTAGATATTAAGTCACTGCACATTCTCTCAAGTGTACTCTATATATTTGAATCTCTGAACTGTAATGCCAATCCTGACCTTTAACACTTCCTAGAAGGTTGTAACAGAACCCATGGACACCATACCAGAAACAAATGCCTATTTGATACTCCAAGAGTGCGACTTGAAAATGTCGCACTCGATCCAAACTAGAAATGCTCTGCAAATCAAGTGACCCAGAATGTGGAATGACGTTCCCAATTACGTCTGAGGTTGTACCCTCTCAACCAGTTTAAGAGAAAAACTAAGTACTGCCAAATAAACTCTATGTAACCTACCTTACCCCCTAAATGTCAACCCATGTCTTGCTATTTTCAAACAATACTGTTGACCAACTTGTATAATTGCTGATTTCCATCATGTTTTTCCCCCCTTTTTAACCTTTTTCAACTCAATTTATCTTTTGATCTCAATTAGTCAATTACGTTTTAGTCTAAGTGTTTTTCCCCACTCCTAGCCGGAAATGCTGTGCGTATTAGGGGCTTTAGGCATTGTATACTAGCTCTTTCTAGAAATCCAACATTATGTTTGTAACTCATAAACATTTGCAAATTACCTCAAGCCTATCATCACTAAGCAAAAATCTGCTCTCAGAACTATAACAATCTCTGTTTTAAAGACAACACACATCCCTTCTGTTTAAATCCCTTAACATGCTAAACATACACTTCCTTCGCACATTCTCATGTGCTATCTACATGTTCAAAACCTTGTTCCAAATTGCAAATCTTGATCTGAAACTTTTCCATGATTGGTGTAATAGAACCCATGAGCACTACACCAGAAATAAACATATCTTTGTTATCCCCAGAGTCAGGCTAAATCTGAGCAAATACTCTATACAAATGAAAGGTTCTAGTCTTTGGAACTCACTCCCTGATGAATTAAAAATGTTCCAACTATACCTGGTTCAAAAGTAAAACCAAAAAGAACCTAATTATATCCTCATAGTTTCCTACCATGTGCTTCAAACTCACACTGTTCTTGTACTACCCACTTCCCCAATATTAATACTTACGACTAGTTAAGTACTTAATCTCTACAAGTGTAATCACCTAAATCAGTATAAATTGTTGAAATATAATCTTACCACAATGTACTTTTTCACCTTACCTGACATGTTGGCTTAAGGACCTGCCTGAAATGCTATGTGTGTTAGTAGCATTGCAAGAATGTAAAAATGTCCCTCTAATGTAATCTCACCAAGTCATTGTACCTGTTTGTAAATAAAATATTATTATATTTATTATTATTTTTATTATTATTATTATTATTATTATTATTATTATTATTATTATTATTATTATTATTATTATTATTATTATTATTATTATTATTATTATTATTATTTTTTATTATTATTATTATACTAAACTCTTGGCTTACGCTTCAACACGTGAAAGGAACAGCTTCGAAGGCAAAACAACACTGGAAATGGGAGATCGGAGCCAGAGCGACTCAACTTTTTCTCAGCAACACAACTCAAAAGTCGACTCAGCGACTTTTATAGTCTGCGTTGTGTAGTGGTAAGACACTCGCCTGGCGTTCCGCGAGCACTGTGTCATGGGTTCGTATCCTGTCCGGGGAGGATTTACTGGGCGCAATCCTTAACTGTAGCCTCTGTTTAACTCAACAGTAAAATGTGTTCTTGGCTGTAAAACTATTCATCGCGGCGGGGATCGTATTCCAGTGACCTGCCCGAAACGCAACGTGTACTAGTGGCTGTACAAGAATGTAACAACTCTTGTATATATCTCAAACTGCGAGCAGGCATACCGGAATAGAACTGACGGTGAGGTAAGCTAGATTACTGGGTATGTCTCCCTCCATACCCCAAATGAGGGGGGGGGGGTAGGGCAAACTAGCATGCACTAGTTTGACTTACTGATGACAGGCATAGACTTTTACATTATGGAGTCAGTTGTTCTAACAACAGCACAGTAGTTTATTTACATTATTGAAAGAAAAGAAATACTAAGATGTAATTTAGAGAAGCAACTGGAACATTACATAAGAGTAGTATAGTATAATTAACGTTTAATGGGGTCGACACTTAAATATAAACAAGAATCATAAAGGTCCTGAAAAACACTTTATCAAAATAATGCAGGGATTAAATGACAATGAAGAAAGGACAATTATTAGTAAATACAAATTTATTGTATGAGTAACACACACACAAAAAAGCATTGAATGTAATGAAACGCCAGTTTCTTGGAGAGCCCAAAAGTCTCCCAGACGCTATCCAGAACTGATATAGTGATATGTTAGTTGTGGTCATCAGTTACAGAGTTCTTATACCTACTGGGGACCACGAGCCAAAACCTGGCCCCCCCCTCAGAGAGGTGCCTATGAATAATTTTCATTTAAAGTATGTCATACTTGCCATCGACCAGGGAAGGCACCCAGAAAGGTAGGCGAAACAAAACAGACTACAGTTCGGTTAAAATTGCAACCTACGTCCTCAAAAGACAGGCACCCTAAGGCAACACAAGACCGCAGAGGCCCTGGTACGTTCACGAGATACTTGGAGGTCAGGACCCTGTTCGACCTCCAAAACCTTTGTGCCCGAATATCGTCCCAAGACATATTGCCAAAGATAGCCAAAAGAACGACATACTCACTAATATAATTGGCATGAGGGTAGACCGCAGGCTGGCTACACTTAATGACACTGGCCAACACACGACCTCTGGAACAGAGGAAACCAGATCAACCCAGAGGGCGACCACCGACACAGAACCGTTGACATGCAGGTAATGGCGCAAATCAGCTACTGGATACAGAACTTAACCAATCAACCATCCACTACCCAAGGACCCTTCCAGATGTCCGCGTTTCATACATCGCCAGAAAAGAACAAATCGGCTTCAAACAAACAAAACGACCACCATGACCAAACACTCACAACCCCCGGCGCCGGAGAAGAGCATGAAGCTCCCCAACCCGATCGATACCCACAGGCCAAACACAAAAACCTAAGATTTCCTAAAGCAATCACGAAGGAGCCACAACAACCCGATGAGAATAAAGAAAGGAAAGACCCTATTCGAAGACCAAGAAGGCTCAGGCGGAGCATGAGCAGGCCTGAGGTGAAAAATGCATAAGAAAGCTTGACGAACGGAGCAGAAGTGATCGGCATGAGATGCCGATCCAGGAAAACCCAAGAGAGAGAAAGGACAAAACAACCTTGTCTGACACTGACGAAACCCGACAAAAAGAAAGAAAATGGCGGAAAGCCCACCAATAAAATTTGCACTGTCGCTAAGAAAAACATCGCACGTGGGGCACGATCAAATTAGCGACGTGATCACAAAACAAATGTCAATACACACAGGGCAGAAATACCAGGCACATAAAGCGAACCACCAAGGTATCTCACTGGCCCGACCAACTGGAAGAGACGGAGCCGCGTAAAAACGCTTAAGATCAGACACCGAGCAATCAGCGCCTAAAATTAAGATGTGCTTGCCACCAAGGGGCTTGGAAAAGAACTCTTCCCCAATAGGATTCCAGCCAAGCCAGAACCGAAGCAACAGATGGACCGGGAGGAAGAGGAACAGGAACTCCCACCTCGATCGGTCGTGTCGAGAAACGTCCACTTCGAGGGGTCTCACTCTCGTGGAACGGTGCCACTTACAATGGACTATTGAGTGACAGTAGTGTGAAGTCCACATGGACCAGTGTGACACTGTCACTACCATGATAAGTTACTATTGAATAACAGTAGTGTGAATTCCACATAGACCAGTGTGACACTGTCATCACCATGATAACTTATTTTTTTTTTTTGCAAGGATATTCCTGCGTGGGCCCTAAGCGTCTGGCAAGCCCACTAAGTGTTACGTGTTTCTGTTTTACTAAGGCGTAGTATGAGTATTTGTGACTTGTCTGGTAGCTTCAGTAAGATTTTGCCCCAAGTGTTTAACAATTTCTTCTACTCTATTGAATCTGAGTTGAAATCTTATATGGTTTATAACTGCACTGTCTTAGATAATATTTCAGTGGTCTGTAGGGCATTTTTCCACAGTGCTGACACTTCCTCTCATCTTCTGGAAACTCTAAGCCTATTTCCCATGCACATGGGTATCCAAGACTGATGCAATGTAAGTGTACTTCTGTTGTTCTACTGCTCCCTTTCATTAAAATAAGTGGTTCGTAGTTGGTTGAATTCTTGTACCAACCCCGCAGATAATAATGTTGCAACTGCTGTGTTGTGGTCACTGTACATTTTCTGCATTTCTCAATTTCTAATTACTTTCTTAATCTGAGATAGGCTCTGTGGTATGTAAATGACTACATTTCTTCACTTAGTTGCAAGTTTTGCAGCATCGTCTGCAATGTCATTTCCTTTTATTCCCACATGACTTTTCACCCAGTTGATAAGTACCCGACGGTCTTGACATTTGAGCGTTTGCATTAATGTTATGACGTTTGTGATCAGATGGATGTTGTCATGTATGTGTTCTTGTTGCAAGGTTTCAATGGTAATTATCGAATCTGTATGTATGATAACATGTCGGTATTCAGCAAGAGCATGTTTCAAAGCCTTTTGAATGGCTACTATCTGTAAAGTTGTAAACCCGTTTGAGGGTCTCCAACTATTTTCAGAATTTCCTGCCTTAACTGCAGCTCCAGTTTCTTGTCCCTGTTGGTCTACTGATCCATCTGTGAAGTATGTGAAGCTGTCGGATGCCAAGCTTGCTTCTATATGCATCTGTGCAATATTATGTAACAGATGAGGATTAGTCTGGTTCTTTTTTTCCTTCAAGAGCCATAAACTTGAAGTCCGCTGGCACAGATTCATAAGGGACTTGCATAACGAAGTCTGTATGTATTTCGTCAACACCCCTCTCAGTGACTGTATTTGTTATATCGAATGTATTGATGGTGTTAATTGCACAATGGGTCACCTTTTGCTATTGGAAGCTCTTTTGTACTAAGACTTTTTTGTGGTGCTCCAGTGATTATTTCTTTAAATGTACTGATTCTGGGTCTAGTCAATATCTTGGTCAGCATGCAGGCAGCAATCCCTTTTACCATAATTTAAATCGACGTTAGCTTGGTTTCTAGTCTTAGGTTCAGTATCCGTCCATCTGGGAGCCCCTGTTATGACTCGCATTGCATCATTTTGAATAACCTCATCGTTTACCCACTGGCCAGGAGAAAGAGTTAGTAAGGCAGACAGTGCATAATCAACTAGGGAACAAACGGCAAGTGTGTAAAACATTCTTAACACTTCGTTTCTCGCTCCTAGACGGGGCCCTGTGATGTTCTCATTATATTTAGTCATGATTTTGCTTTCCCCTTCAGATATTGAATTTGCTCGTTTAATGTCATTTTAGAATCCATCCACACTTCGAGATATTGATATTGTGTAACCCACTGAAGGTTAATTTCTTGAATGCGTAGGTTCCTGTCTGGAGTGTTGCCACCTAGTCTCATTGCCTAAAACATCTGTACAGCCCATTTCTTTAGCCCTAAAATGCTGCAATCTGATATTTTTTATCTAAAGAACCTTGTAATTTATTTAGAAGTGAAGGACCTGTTATAACTAATGCTATATCATCAGCATAGCTTAGTAATTCAACCCCTTCTGCAAATGTCATGGTAATAAGGTTTTAAATAATGATGTTAAAAAGACTAGGACTTAGGACTCCTCCTTGTGGAGTTCCATTCTCATGTAAGTGGTAGTCCGACACTTGTCCTTGCAACTTTACTCTGGCATACCTGTGACTTAGGTAATCTTGAATCAATGCTAGCATATTTCCCTTTACACGTTTTTAACTAAGGTGTGTAAGTTTACTTGTGGGCTTGCAAGTTCGAATGCTTTTTCTAGATCAAGGAAGATCA
This sequence comes from Procambarus virginalis, assembly GCA_020271785.1. NCBI lineage: Eukaryota > Metazoa > Arthropoda > Malacostraca > Decapoda > Cambaridae > Procambarus > Procambarus virginalis. The sequence goes on along the minus strand of WNGS01003008.1, from coordinate 53,857 downwards.
GTATAGCCGAACCTGAGTTAATGTTGCTATGCAGTTGGCAGTACCTACTCCTCTTGTGAAGCCAAATATGTGCTTATGCACGTCTCCAGTCTATCACAGTAGCCTATTTACGACAATCCGTTCTAGGTAGTAGTAGTAGGCATCCATCAGTCTCTGGAGACTATGGAGTTGCGCTTTGGTTGTCGGTCTGGAGTGGCCTCTCCAGTGTGCAAAGCCAGGGTAGGTTGATACGGAGGAGAAGCTGTTACCAAACAGTAGGTCCCTCTCTCCACAGTGCCGAAAGTCTCCAATGGAAAGGCGAACACCAATACGATTGCAGGCGATGAGTCACAATAACGTGGCTAAAGTATGTTGACCAGACCACACACTAGAAGGTGAAGGGACGACGACGTTTCGGTCCGTCCTGGACCATTCTCAAGTCGATTGAGAATGGTCCAGGACGGACCGAAACGTCGTCGTCCCTTCACCTTCTAGTGTGTGGTCTGGTCAACACCAATACGATTGATTTCAGCGCCGTCGCAGGAACTGTGAGCTCCAGAGTTGACCCCGAAGTTGGTGAAATAAGGCACAGGGACGCCAAACCCGGAGACCGCCGTGGTCGGGGCCGGAGAAGAACCACCCCATCAAGGGAAAGAACGACCCCAGCCCCCTGAGGCAGAGCCTGGGCCGCATGACCCCCAGGAGGTGGACGTCCCAGTCCCACACCCACGGGTTCCAGTGAGAGATCGTTACATCCCTCTTTCACTCGAGGCCGGCTTCCTTTAAGACCAAGCAGAAGAAAGAGTGATAATTATTAAATACAACAATTATAATAACTAAAGTTTATTATAACTTGAGTGGTCACTGCTTCTTGTAGATGTTTTGTGAGTGATGATAGTCTGGTGTCTTAACTACCGGACTGTTGTTGGTAGTCTGTATGTCCATGTCGCGTTGTTTATCCTCATGTGCTTTGTCTTGTCTCAGTCTGTCTATTTCTTGTGTAACTGTGGTCTGCTGCACGATCTTGTACATTATTACACAAGTGATTTCTTGAGTCTGTTGTTGTGAGACGTTCTGCATCATCTGTAGGCATTTGTTATCAGTGATCTTCACGATGTTTTTCATTTGGACTTCGAAAAAACTGTAAATTTGTTGTGTTGATTCCGAAAGTAGCTGTTTTACCTTTTGTTGAATTTCTGCAGCATTTCTGTGTATTTTCTAATTTGGAATTGATAGATTCGGGAAATTTTGTTCTGTGAGAGTGGGTCTCGGTTGTGGCTGTGCACGAGTGTTCCAGATGTTGGTGTTGGTGTATGTAGTGCTTTATTCTGTGTCTAAAGTCTGTGTGTTTATCCTGGTCTGAGCTGCCTGCACTTTTTCTTTCCGTACAGATCAGGTTGTGCTCCAGGCATGATGTTTGCCTCCACAATTTGAACATTTGGCTGATGTGGTCTGGTTTGCTTTGTGCTTGGCTATACAGCCTTTGGTTGGATGTCTCAGGCTGCACACTCCACATCTCTCCTGCCCGGTGCAGCGTGATTGATGGTGGCCGTATTTCTGACATCTGAAGCAGCACAGGGGTTCCGGGACTTATGGTCTCTGTCGGTATACTCCCCAGTTTCCAAGATTGAATGTTTCTGGCACATGTACCATGATGGTCATCAGAACCTAACGTGTCGCTGCTTTGTCTACTTTTGTGCGGCATCGTTCCGTATTCAGGATTTGCTTGTGTTCTAGTATTGGATCCAGTGGAAAGTCGATTGGGTATGCCGAAAGCACGACTTGTGTGCGTCTTTCTGAAGAGTCCAGCTTTTCCAAGCATACAGGTTGCCTTTGTAGGACTGTTACTTTTTCTATGTAATTTGCAGTGTGTTGGTCTTGTGGTGTCATTATTATTTCTCCTTTCAGGTTGACAGTGATGGAAAGTTTGAACTCTGGTTGTTCCTTTTCCACTGTCGTTACTACTCCATTTGATGTAGGGATGTGGTCTGTCTGCATTATCTTGAATTTTGGAAGATGTGCAGAGTCTGACGATGTCTGGTGTGTGAGACTGGATGTGTCCTCTCCTGTTTCATAATTCCTGTGACTAGGCTGTGGAGAGAGGTACAGTGTCTGACACTGGCTAGTGTGTGACTGATGCTGTCCTCTCTAGATCCATTATGCCTGGTGTCTTGCTGGTTGAAGCACCTGGAGTAGCCTCGATAGCAGTTTTCTTTGGTGCCTGCTGCACCTCGGTCCACTGTCCTTTCTCGTCTGTAAGCTGCCTCCATTGCTACTTTTTCTTTGACTTTCCCATGACGTCTCCTCATAGTGAGGACCAATTCACTGCCCTACCTAATGCCTGAGACACGCCTAGACCTGAAGAAATTTATTCCACTCCAACATAGGTTGTAAAATGATCCCTCCAGGTGGAATCAGGGATACCTGACACCTAATTGAGCAGTTTGGTCTACCTTACCATGTAAGGCTCAGTTGTGGGAACCGACCTGTGAGTTAATTTATATACTTCGATAGCAATTTGTATAATGTTAAGTGGACTGTATTTCTGCAATTATCTCACAAATCGATTCATACACATTAGGGGCGGTTTATATTGAATTTATATTTATGCAGCCAATTAAACTACAGTATTAAACTACATATATTGTTAAACATTAAAGAGGTTCCTTATCTTATTGTACAGCAGGCCTAGTCCACCAGGTAAAACTAGGATGTAGACACCAAATTTTCCTCGTGTGAGGTAGCTTCCATCACCCTGGTAACTGATGCACAAAGCATGCTTCCTCGTCTTGTACCTGTCAAAGGGCGCTAGCTATGAAGCCAGAATCCTAATATATGACAGCTATATCAGAGAAAACACTGTACATTGAACCAAATCAAGACCAAGGCTTAATTACCTTTTGTTTGAGGCGATTTCATATTCTAACCGGCTCACCCTATCTACTGACATTAATGGCCAAAAATGATTAGATATACGGGTTTCAGCAGAACACTTAGCTTGTTTATTGTTGACTGCGTGTTGATAATGGTAGACCTTTGGTTCCCATAACACTTCGTCCAAGAGAAATTAACAGGAGTCGTTTACTCCCGTGCGCCTCTGTGGTCTTAATAACAACAATGGCTGACCCCTTCTCCTTCCTGACGCCTCCCTCACTTTGTAGAGATGTCAGTAACTTGATAGAAGGGTCACATTTACTCTATTTTGATATTGATAATTAAGTTATTTAAAATAAGATGTTTTTATGATGGTAAAAGTCCAAAGACTAATGTATGTAAGAATAATTCCAACACAATAGCTGGTGAATTATAATAGTATGTGGCTATGATATCCCGTTTTCTATAGACGGAAACTCCACTACAAGCTACATTTCTATGGGTAACTTGTTTATACAACAGCAGCAGCATTATCTGCAATTGTATGTAATATTAAATGGTGTCGGATTTTCCGACATCAGTACACGCTCTAAGGTGCTCCCTTGTGGCGATGCCCTCGGGGTATCACCTCGCCCTTCAGGGTAGGACTCTAAGTAACTTGATCAGACATACAGTTCTCACAAAAAAATCGGTCATGAGCGACGAGTGCGGTACGACAGTTTGGGTCGCCTGCGTACTGGGTTGCGCAGAATACCAGTCAGCTGGAGAGCAGGACCTAGATTCAGGAAGCTCCGTGTATTTCTTCGTAAGTGGGTTTGCTACGAAGGTTCCTAAGTGTGCCCTAAGAAGATGCTTAGGTGCAATTCAATAAGGTGCACTTAGGAAGAAATTTTTTGGTTCACCTGCGTGCCAATAGAGGTCACTACTGTGTTTCGTTTGGCCAATCAGAGAGCAGCAACATTCTTCATATTGAAGATTTAGCGCTGGCTTATCGGAGCTCTACTGCCTCCTATTTACGTCGAATTTTCTTATAAAATTAGTATATTTCGAAGTAAAACAATGTTTTTTCAACTTCTACAGCCAGCACCAACATTGTAGTAAACAAATATGTTACATTTGTTGTTTACCTACGTAATTCTAAGAGATACTGTGTAGCTGTCCTTGTTGCTCGGAAGATGCGCTGACAATTATTGTATATATTTACTGAATTTACCCAAGGGCCACTAACTATCTAGTGGCCTCGAAGAGGACAGAAAGCCGGCGGCTTGTTAAAGGGCCCGCCAATTGTCTCAATGATATTTTTTTGCTGGAATTTGGCATTTACGGCTTCAGCGGGTAGGCGGTTCCATGGGTTTATAGCCCTCTTGGTGGAAAAAAAACATCTGTTTTCAGTCCTACTTGAGAGAACATACTCTCCAACACCATATCTGTGATTGCTCTGTTATCAGTGACTTCATACCAAATGGTATGAGGTATTTTGAGCTCTGTAATTACTTCATACACTCAGGAATATTGAAAGATATTCTTGTGCTGCACCCAGATTTGGCCAGTGGAGGCTAATAGATCAGCATTAAGTATTTTGTTCTCTCCTAATTCCATGTATGACTGGCCATCCTGTGAGGTGAGGATGTTGGATGAGCTTGTAGCTGGTTTTTGATCTACACTGTGTGGTCCTTTATACAGAATAGGGAAGCAGCACATTGCTGTGTATACCTAAACATGTTTAAAAATACATTGTTTGAGAGGAGTCTTGTAGAAACTGGTAAGAGTAATTATAATATAATGTTTCCATGATTCAGTGCTTACCTCTTGTGAAAATTGAGAAGAGTTGTTTAGTCAGAGTTGATTTATTTTTTGTATTGAGGCTGGTATTTTCTAAATTGATTCCATGTACAGTATGTCTAACCATCCTGTGAGATGGGAGTATTAGATAAACTTATAGCTAGTTTTGTATCTACACTGTGTAATATTCCATATAGAATAGAGTAGCAGCACATTGCTGTGTATACCTAATCTTCTTAATAAAAAAAAATCAGTAATAAAGATTTTAAATTATAGTTTGTATTACAAATACAGACTGTATTATCCTTATTAAATCATGTTGACAATGGATCATTAAGATCTCATGTTGATATGTAATAGTCATATTTCTTTTGAACTGCTAATCCATGCTAATCATTCATTAAATTGTGCATTATGTCTCAATTTTTCACTTCCTTGGATATACTGTACAGTACAAAAAGATAGGATAAAAATAAACCAGTAATATTTCTTTCATTATATTTTTCATTTAAATAACTGCATAAATATTTTTACAGCTGACAGGATTTGTTTTACCATACAGGTGCATTATTTGTTAAAAAAAAATTGGTTTATTGATTATTATAGCTTTAAGTATTCAATGAATAAAGTTTTTGACATTTTTACCCTTTTCCTTACCTAACATCATTTGTGCAGCATATTTTTATTTTATGTCTCACCCAGATTTAATTTCAAAATAAAACCAAACTAAATAAATTAGAAAAGGGTATATATAGCTAAGGTACACCCTTACTACTAGGTGAACAGGGGCATTTGGTGATAGTAAATGATCCCATCAGGCAGGGCTCATCACCTTCTCTCATATTTCATGTTCACCAGTGTTTATTTACTTAATAACTACGGGTATAATATCTTGCTATTATAAAACTAATTCTACTATCATAAAAGACATATTTACTTTAAGTTTCAAGCAGAGAATGCATATATAATTAACACGAAGGACTCCTCTTCACGAGATTCGCCAACTAATAACCTTTTGTTATATTAAAATCGATTCCAGTGTTATGTAGTAGAGAAAAATTGAGTTATATCCAGTTTACGTAAAGCTACGAGTGGTCGAAACCACACTTAAATCCCGGAATGAACTTACGAAGGTTTTTCCACTTAGTGTAGCTACTTGAATACCGACGTAGCCGCCACGAAGGCGCTAAGAAGGAAAACATTCTTAGCTAAGAGGAAAAACCTTCGTAAGTACCTTCTGAATCCGGCCCCAGATAATCAACAACGTTGTTTGTCCATCAAGTTTAGACGAAACCGGTATTATTTTCTTCCAAACAAGATATTCTCTGGGTCTTGAAGTATTGATGTGTTCTTCCTCACAAAACCTCGATGATTTGAGCTGATGGATGCTCAGAATCTTAAGTTTTCCAGGAAACAAAACCATGGATATTCAGAATCTTAAGTTTTCCAGGGAACAAAACAATGTGTGGCCAGCTAGCAATGGTGCCGGCAGCGAGTGGATAAGTTGCTACTGAGTGACAGTAGTGTGACTTCCACATAGACCAGTGTGACACTGGCATCACCATGATAAGAGTTATCAGTATGAGCGAGATAAGAGTGATAATGTTTACTGAGGTTCAACTCCTTAAATCAGTAATGACACCGCTGCTCTCTGCTGGGAAGTTGTTGTTACTGATGACTTCACCTTAGTCGACATTACTGCTGTCTGCTGGCAACTCATCCTCAACTGTAAGTTTTCCTTGGAGATCTCTTCTGTAAATTGATCATGCTTGTAAGATATGGTTATTTTTGTCTGCTGGTGGGTTATGGTTACTTCTGTCTGCTGGTGGGTTATGGTTACTTCTGTCTGCTGGTGGGTTATGGTTACTTCTGTCTGCTGGTGGGTTATGGTTACTTCTGTCTGCTGGTGGGTTATGGTTACTTCTGTCTGCTGGTGTTTTGTGCCTATTGCTGTCTACTGAAGTGCTGTGGATAATGCTGTCTGCTGGTGGGTTGTGGTTACTGTTGTCTACTGGTACTCAACTACTTGTACTCACCTAGTTGTGTTTGCAAGGGTTGAGCTTCTGTTCTTTGGTACCGCCTCTTAACTGTCAATCAACAGGTGTACAGATTCCTGAGCCTACTGGGCTCTATCATATCTAGATTTGAAACCGTGTAAGGAGTTTGCCTCCACCACATCACTGCCGAATGCATTCAATTTGTTAACTACTCTGAAACTCTGTCATTTGGGTACTTGTTTTCACCTGTGTCCCCTTGTTGGTGTTCTGTACATGCTAAATAGTTTGACTTTGTCCACTCTGTCAATTTATCTGAGATATATGTTATTGGTGATCAAGTCTCCCCTAACTCCTCTGTTTCCCATGAACGTGAGGTTTAGCTCCAGTAGCCTTTTCTGGTAACTCATACCTCTCAATTCTGGAACTAGTCTGGTGGCATACCTCTGAATCTTTTCTAACTTTGTGTTGTGTTTACCTAGGTATGGACTCCAGGCTGGAGCTTCATACTCCCGGATTGGTCTGACATAAGTGGTATACAAGTTTCTTAGATAAGTTTCTAAAGCAGTTCTTATGTTGGCTAACGTGGCATATGCCACTGATGATATCCTTTTGACGTGGGTTTCAGGGGAAAGGTTTGGTGTGATATCAACCCCCAGATCTTTCTCTCTCTACATGACTCTGTAGGATTGCACCTCCCAGATGGTGCAATCCTTCAGATACTTAGATGGTACTTAACACATACCTGAGTTAAACTTTAGTAGCCATTTTCTAGACCATTCCTCCAGTTGATCCCGGTCGTCCTATAGTCTCTGTCTATCTTCATCTGTATTGATTTTTCTCATAATTATTGCATCATCAGCAAACATTGAGAGGAATGAGTTTATACCCTCTGGAAGATCATTTACATATATCGGAAACAGGATGGATCCAAGTGCAGAGCCCTTTGGGCATCCGCCGGTGACATCTCGCCATTCTGATGGCGAGATGTTCCCCCCCCCCCTCACAGTTACTCGCTGTATCCTGTTGCTTAGATACTCCCTTATCCACTGGAGCACCTTACCTTTTACTACTGCCGGGTTCTCCAACTCTTGTAACAGGCTGTTGTGGGGTTATTGTGTCAAAGGCTTTCTGACAATCAAAGAAAATGCCCTATGCCCACCCTGCTCTTTCTTGTTTATTTTTTGTCACCTGGTCACAGAATTCTATTAAACCTGTGAGGCACAATTTACCTTCCCTGAACCCTAGTTTGTGGTGTGTTACTTTTCCTTTTGTTGGGTTGTGACAACTGCTGTCTAATGATGGGATGTGCTTTCTGCTGTCTGCTGGAGGGTTGTGGTTAATGCTGTCTGCTGGTCGGTTGTGGTTACTGCTGTCTGCTGGTGGGTTGTAGTTCCTTCTGTCTGCTGGTGGGTTATTGTTATTAATATCTGCTGGTGGGTTGTCGTTGCTAATGTCTGCAGATTGGTTGTGGTTATTGTTATTGAGAAGGTGGATCTGAATTAACTATGTAAACAAAAATAAGATACAAAGAGGAGAAAATGTATAAATTCACATAAACAAAAACAAAAACTATATCTGAAAGGTTTAGTTAAGGATAATATATTACACAAATATGTCCAAAACAATAAACTACATCAGAAAGAGTAAGTGAAAGACAAAGAATATGTAATTATATTAAACACAATAAATACATAAAGATCAGTATGAGGTTACATTAAAGGACAAAGAATAAAAACATTATATCAAACACAGATTGATAAACATGAATGTCCTCCAGAAAACATATATACAAATGATAAGATGTGTAACTTTAATGAATTAATTGATGAAAAATATAAACATAAAAGTGATGAATGAGAAGACATAGTATGTTAAATATATTAAGAAAGTATGTAAAGACTAGATGTCATAAACAGATTTTCATATAAATTATTTGAAAAGTAAGAGGAAATATAAATGAAGCAAAGGTTAGGTGGGGTGTGTGTTAGGTTAAGATGTGCAGAAAATGCTGATGAAAAGTGTACAAGTAAAATATAAATATATGGGATTATGGTTACATTAGGGTTGGGTAGGTTAGGTCAGGATTGGTTGGGTTCGGTTAGAGTTGGTAGAGTTAGGTTAGGGCTGTGTTAGGTTATGGTTAGGGTCTGTTGGGTTAGATAAGGGAAGAACGCTTAAAACAACACTTTACACAGAATAATTGAGATTTGGAGTATGTTAGTGATCTGAGTATTTGAGTAAGTTTTTGTCAAAGTTTGAATAAGTTTGTGAGTGTAATTGTATATGTTTGGGTAAGTTTGCGCACTTTTTTATATGGGCAGGTGTAAGTGCATGTCTTTGTTTATGATACAAGTTTGAGCAAGTTTGTATGTGCAAAATCCCTTTTATAAACGTAACTGTCTGTGTATTTGAAAGTTTGTGTAAGAGTGTATGTGTTTTGTCATAGTTGTATGAATTTGAATAAGTTTATGTTAATTTGTAAATGTAATTGTGTATGTAGATGAGATTGTGACATATATTTCGGGCAAGTATTTATGCAATTAATGTAAAAGTGTATGTGTCATATGTATTATATGTAAGTCTGTGTGTGTGTCATATGTATTTTATGTAAGTTTGTGTGTGTCATATGTATTTTATGTAAGTTTGTATATGCTTGCACATGTAATTTGAAAGTTGTGGTTTGTAACTGGAAGTGTGAAAGAGTGTTGACTGGGTAAATATATAATATATGAAAAGTTGATGTTTCAGAGAGAATAAGATGTTGCTTTACATAAGTTATGTTACATACGTTAGGTAGATGAGCTTAGGTAAGTTTCGTTATGTAACTTAAGTTAGTAAGTTATGTAAGTTAGGTTAGGTCAGGTTAGGTAAGTTACATCAGCTAGGTTAAGTTATGTAAGTTACATCAGGTAGGAAAGGATAGGTAAGTTTGGTTGGGTAGGTTAGGCTAGGTAAGGGAAGTTTTTCAAGTAAATTATGTTTGGTAAGTTATGTAAGTTAGGTAAGTTATGTCAGGTAGGTTAGGTAAGGGATGTTAGGTTATGCAAGTTAGGTAGGTGAGGTTAGGTAAGTTAGTTTAGGTAGGTGAGGTTAGATAAGTTGGATTAGGTAGGTGAAGTTAGGTAAGTTGGGTTAGGTAGGTGAGGTTAGGTAAGTTGGGTTAGGTAAGTTACATTAGGTTAGGTTAGATCGGATAAGTCAGATTAGTTCGTATAATGCATTGTTGTTCAGAGTATAGTTTTAAGATAAAGTGGATAGGAGAATACATTTTTAAACAGAATCAATAATAAACAGAAATGTAAGTTTGTTACGCGAAGTTGAACTGGTTACTTTAAGAGCAGTGTTTTGTGAGAGAGTTATAAGTAACTGAGATAAGAAACATAATAAATACTCATAACATTCTTGTCTTAGTGCCTTTGTATTAAGTTGATAGAAAGTTTTGTCATAGATATAATATAACATTACAAAAAGTTACTGTAGCTACTGCTAATATGAGCTGGGTGATTGAATTAGGTGACATACTGAACATCTACCTAGCAGTGCACACATTTCTTCAGAAAACTCTGAGCCTCTATAACGCCCACTGTCCAATGCTAGTGAATCAAGTCACAACTAAAAGGCTAAACAATCCTTGGCTTACAAAGGGTATACTTAAATCTATTGTCTTAAATCTTAAATCATAAATCTTAAATCTCAAATCTTAAATCTTAAATCTGAAATCTTAAATCTTAAATCTTGCCCGAAACGCTATGTGTACTAGTGGCTTTAGGTATTGTATGTACTAGCTCTATCAATAAATCAATCAGAATGTTTGTAACTCTGCATCTATGTATGTACTTTTCCTAAATAAAATATTATTATTATTATTATTATTATTATTATTATTATTATTATTATTATTATTATTATTATTATTATTATTATTATTATTATTATTATTATTATTATTATTATTATTATTATTATAAAAAACAAGTCCAGGAGAAGAAGTATAAGTTAGGAATCGTCTCCGAAGGATTTTCAAAGATTTACTCATCAATGCTGTCTAAAATAATTAGGAGAGCCAAAATAAAATACTTCAAAAATAAATTTATCCAAATTAAGGGCAACATTAAAAAAAACATTGAGCACTATTTCCTAAATATTAGGATCAAAAAATATTTTGAATAAAAAACCAATACTCCTATCAATGACGATGGTGTGCTTTCAGCCTCTGACACTGCTACTGAATACAATAGGTTCTCCTCATCAATTGGCACATCCCTTGTAAATGATAATCCATCCTCTCTAACTATTGTTAAGGACTACCTTACAGGTAACTGTCTAGAGTCTCTGTACCTAACTCCTGCTAATTCCACTGATGTTAATGAGATAATCATTTCTCTTAAAACAAAGTCAAATGCCCTTGCCGAAATACCAACCCTAATTTACAGAAAAAACTCTGGATTTCTAGCTCCTGTCATTGCATTTCATCGCTCTACAACAAATCACTTGAACTCCAAACCTTTCCGGATATTCTAAATAAAGCGAGAGTAACCCCAGTTCATAAATTTGGTGATCTAACTGATGTCAACAATTTCAGACCAATATCAATTATGCCAACCTTGTCAAAAATATTTGAAAAGCTAAACTACAACCAGCTTTACTCTTATCTAGCCAATCACAATATACTTAGCTCTTGTCAATATGGCTTCAGACCCCCAAAAAAGCCCTAACGATGCTCTGATTAGAATGATTATCTTGATACATGCAGCTCATGATAAAAATGAGTTCCCTGTTGGGTTATTTGTTGATTTACGTAAGACTTTTGACACTGTCAACCACAAAAACCTTCTTAAATTACATCATTATGGAGTCAGAGGTCACTCCCTCCAATACCTTCAGTCTAACCTTACTGACAGGCTCCAGAACGTTTCTGTAAATAATTCCATTTCTCCCACCCTACTCATCAACATTCGTGTTCCTCAGGGCAGCATACATGGCCCTCTCCTCTTTCTCATCTATATTAATGCCCTTCCAAATGCCTCTCAACACCTCAAACCAATTTTATTTGTGTATGACGCAACCTTCATTTTCTCCAGTCCTGACCCTCTTGCTCTAAATGTCACAGTGAATACTGAACTAAATAAAGTCCATCTTTGGCTAACTGCTATCAAACTCACCCTTAACATTGACATAACTTGCAATATTTTTTTTGGTAATAAATCCTCAGAACAAATTAATCAAAGAATAAACAATATCCAAATTAGTAATAAAGTAGATGGTGTTCTTGGTGTTCTCATCGATAACAAGCTGAATTTCCAGGGACACATTCTAAATATAGCAAAAAAAAAGTTTCTAAAACTGTTGGCATTCTTTCTAAGATCAGATATTATGTTCCTCGCCCTGCTCTGGTGACGCTCTATTACTCCCTCATCTATCCTTATCTCAACTATGGTATTTGTGCTTGGGGTTTCTACTACCCAAAGTCATCTATGTCTTCTAATTACTCAGTACAAAGCTGCTATTAAATAATATCCAACTCTGGCCCCAGACAGCACTCGGTACACCTTACTTTATGTATTTATTTATTTATTTATTTATTTATAGAAGAAGGTACATTGGGTTTGAGAGGATACATAGCATGGTATTTACATTCTTGTAGAGCCATTAGTATGCGCAGCGTTTCGGGCAGATCCTTAATCTAGCAGATAATTTTAAGTAGGTAAATTCTAGCACAATTAATAAAATGACAACAGGTACATTGCAAGAAAAAAATGAAATGAGAGAGTTTAGTTGGTATATTAAAGCACATTGGTTTATGATTGATTGCATTGACAGCTTGATTGGTAATTTAAACAAAGATTAATAGGCACCACACAGCAAATTGATAGCACATATAAGAAGACAGCAATTATCACAATGGTAAAATTGTTTCGATTAGGTGCATAAAGAAACAGTACAATTTTAAAGCAACAAGGTAGGAAACTATGAAGATAAAACTAGGTACTTTATTGTTTTGTTTTTAAGTGACGCAAAAGTTGGACAGCTTTTCAATTCATTACGGAGTGAGTTCCATAGACTGGGTCCCTTTATTGCATAGTGTTTACACAGATTAAGTTTGACCCTGGGGATATCAAAGAGATATTTATTTCTGGTGTGGTGATAATGGGTCCTATTACATCTGTCCAGGGTTAAGAGCAGGGTTTGCATTTAAGAACAGGGTTTTGTAAATGTAATTGACACAAGAGAATGAGTGGAGTGAGCTTATGTTTAGCATGTTTAGGGATTTAAACAAGGGGGGCTGAGTTTGTCTGAAAGCAGAATTTTTTATTATTCTGATAACAGATTTTTTGCTGGGTGATGATGGACCTGAGGTGGTTTGCAGTGGTTGAACCCCATGCACAGATACCATAATTAAGAGAGGGCTAGATTAGTGCATAATATAGTGAGATGAGAGCAGAGTTAGGTACATAATATGTGATTTGGAGAGTATTCCAAATGTTTTATATACTTTCTTAGTTATGTGTTGTATGCGGGTGCTGAAGTTGAGTCTCTTGTCTAGGAATAAGCCAAGAAACTTTCCATCATTTTTATTACCGATGTTAACATTGTCTATCTAAAGCTGAATTGCATTTGTTGATTTGCTTCCAAATAAGATGTAGTTGGTCTTTTCTATGTTAAGTGTTAGTTTGTTGGTTGACATCCATAAGTGGACTTTCTTTAGTTCATAATTAACAACATTATTTAGTGTGTGTGTGGGTTGGGGTTTGAGTAGATGAGGGTAGTATCATCAGCAAACAATATAGGTTTAAGAATGTTAGGAATATTAGGCAGAACATTGATGAACATAAGAAATAGGAGAGGTCCCAAGATGCTGCCCTGTGGCACTCCAACGGTTATTGGTAGAGTGGGAGAGGTTATATCATTGATGGCTAACACATTGGTGTCTATCACTAAGATAGAATTGGATATAGTCCAGGGCATGGCCTTGGATTCCATAATGATGGAGTTTACGTAACAGGTAATTGTGATTAACAGTATCAAAGGCCTTTCTCAGGTCAATGAAGAGTTCAATCAGAAACTCATTTTTGTCAAGGGCTGAGTAAATTATATCAAGGAGAATAATAATTGCATCAGTGGTACTCTCTTGGGAGCGGAAGCCAAACTGACAGGGACTGAGTATTTCGAATTTTACGCGGAAGGAGTAGAGCTGTTTGTAGATAATTTTTTCAAATTTTTTTCACAGTATGGGTAGGTTTGATATTAGTCTATAATTGTTTGTGTCTGCTGGAATGCTTCCTTTATGAACTGGCGTTAGATTGCTTTTTTAAGGATATCAGGGAAGGTATGACACTCTAGAGATTTGTTGAACTGCAGATCTGTGTGTAGCGCAAGGGCATGGGAGGCGCTCTTGTATACTATGGATGGGATTTTACTGATGTTCCCAGCTTTGGTTTTTAGTGAGTGTATGATGGACACAACATCGGCCGGGCTGATTGGTGAAAGGAGAAGAGAGTTTGGATAGCTGCCTGAGAGATATGTGTTGATATGTGTCTGAGTCTGTGGGATTTTACTGGCAAGATTAGCACCAACCGATTAAAAGAAGCTATTAAATTCATTTGCTATTTCTAAATCAGTTGACGGTGTATAGCCATCCTTAGAGAGTTTTATTTGGTTACGAGAGTGTTGTTTAGTTCCTAGGATACTAGAGATGGTTTTCTATGTGCTTTTTATGTTGCCTTTTGCTTCTTTGAATCTATTCTCATAATATGAATGTTTTGCTTTTCTTTTGATACTGGTAAGCACTGATGAGTATCTTTTAACTACTTCCTTTGTAACTAGGCCAATCCTAAGTTTCTTTTCATATTTATGCTTTTTGTTGATAGATATGAATATGCCACTTGTGAGTCACGGATTGTTTATTCTTTTGTCAGTTACTTGTTTGGTAAGGAGGGGACAGTGAGCGTTGTAGAGGCTTAGAGTTTTGGAGAGAAAGAGGTTAGCTAATGAATTTATATCCTGTGTATTATTGAATTCAGATTCCCAGTTAATATTGTGAAGTGCATTTGAGAGGCTGTCTATAGCTGTTTCACTGTGTAGCCTGAATGTGAGTTTCTTGCTTTCTGGTGGTGTTATGTCCTTGTTTGCTATGAGGAAAGTTGGATAGTGGTCAGGTGTTCTGTCATAGATTTTACCAGATGCAAAGGGAGCTGTTATATTAGTCCATAAGTGACCCAAGGTAGCGGCAGATGTTTGAGTGACTCGATTGGGCTTGATGATTGTAGGGATTAGCATACAGAAGTTCATGCTGTTACTGAAATAGTCAACTTGAGGGTTATTTTTTAGACCCAGGCCAATATTGAAGTCACCTCCTAGAATGATGTGATTTTTGTTGAGATTATTATTTATGATAAGATTCCTTAGGTTATCTGAGAATGAAGCTATATTGGTATTGGGAAATCTATAGATGGCACCGATAGTCAGGGAGGATTTAAGGGATTTACTGGAGAACTTGGCAAAGATATATTCACAATAGTCGTCTCTATCACTAATGACACTATTGCAGATGAAGATATCTCGGTAACGTATTGCTGTGCCACCTCCTTTTTTATTAGGCCTGCAGTTGTGAATGGCTTTATGTCCAGCTAAGTTGTAGAGTTGGGTATAGTCTTTATTTAGCCAACTTTCTGTTAAAATAATGAACGATAATTTAGAACCTAGTACCTGTGAGTAGTGCATTTATATCATCAAAATGTTTACCAAGTGATCTAACATTTTGGTTGTAAACTGATTGGCAGGTGCTATTTAGGAGTTTGTTTTTCGCAAGATTTGCTGTGTAATATCTGCAATGATGATGATCAATGTGGTGATTGGTGTAGATATGAGACAGAAAATTTCGATCAGGATCAATATCAGTATGCATGTATATTCAAAGGGGTCACAATTCGATAAGACAAGCTATTACAGACACAGTTAAATACTAAATGTGCTGTAAATAGAAAGTAATTATAGCAAAACACGACACTAGATGCAAGTACACAAAAAAAGAAACAATTAGAAGTAGAATAAAGATCACGGTAGACAGCCAGGAAGGATACAGAAGTTAGGCAAAGAGAGAAAACAAAAAATCAGTAGAGACTGACTAGATTAATATATAACAAAAATAATAAGACAAATAATAATCGTGAAGTAAAAAAATCTTAAAAGATAATTAATTTTAGATAGCTTAGTTATGAAACTATAATTAGTATGAACTTAAGAAAACAAAATGAGCTTAATAATTAAGTTCAATAAATGACATATAAATCAAATTACAATTAAATTTAAAATTTAAAAATAAACAGGGTGAGATTATAATTATGAGTAAAATTTTACTATGATACTGAGGTAGATGCTTGCATGAATGCATGGAGACTTAATTGATTACTTAGGAACTTTTATGGATGAGAAAAACAGAACTTAAATCTTTGTATATAATAATAATAATAATAATAATGGTAATAACAATAATAATTTATTTAGGAAAAGTACATACATTGTTGCAGAGTTACAGTACAAACATTCTGTTAGATTTAAAGATATAGGTAGTACATACAATACCTAAAGCCACAAGTACGCGTACCGTATCGGCAAGGTGAGGTGAAAAAACACTTAGACTAAAACTTAATAGTAAATGAGCTTAAAGTATAAATTGCGTTGAAAGAAACACAAATAATAAAAGATAAAATAAGGAGGGAACATGGTAGGAAATAGCCAATATACAAGTTGGTCAACAAACAGCATTTTTTTTTAAATAGTAAGACATGGGTTGACATTTAGAAGTAAGGTAGGTTACATGGAGTTAATTAGGTAGTACTTAGCTTTCATCTTAAACTGGTTGAGAGAGGTACAATCTTTGACATGATTGGGAATGTCGTTCCACATTCTGGGTCCCTTGATTTGTAGAGCATTCCTAGTTATTTTTATTTATTTATTTATATATATACAAGAAGGTACATTGGGTTTATGAGAATACATTGAATAGTACAGTAATTACAATCTTGTAAAGCCACTAGTACGCGCAGCGTTTCGGGCAAGTCCTTAATCTAACAGATAATTTTAAGTAGGTAATTTCTATCAGAATTGATAAAAGATAACAAATACATTGCAAGAGAAAAATGAGATGAGAGAGCTTAGTAAGTATATTAAAGCACATTGTTATATTAAAGCTCTGATTGATTACATTGACAGCTTGATTGGTAATTTAAACAAGATTAATAGACACCATACAGCAGATTGACAGCACATATAAGACTATAGTTTGTCTAAGTTTGACCTTTTAAGTTTCTAAGTTCTAAGTGATCTAAGTTTATAAAGTTTGTTTGAAGTTTGTCTGACCATAGTTTGATTAAGTCAAACTCTTTATATATCAAATAGGTACTTGTTTCTGGTGTGGTGCCCATGGTTTCTGCTACAACCTTCTAGGAAGTGTTGAAGGTCAGGATTGACATTACAATTCAGAGTTTTAAATATATAGAATACACAAGAGAGGATGTACAGTGACTTAATATGTAAAATATTCAGAGATTTGAGTAAGGGTGCCGAGTGCTGTCTGGGGCCAGAGTTAGATATTGTTCTAATAGAAGCTTTGTGTTGGGTAATTAGAGGACGTAAATGATTTTGGGTAGTAGAACCCCAAGCACAAATACCATAGTTGAGATAAGGAGTGATGAGAGAGTAATAGAGCGTCACCAGGGCAGGGCGATGAAAATAATATCTGATCTTAGAAAGGATGCCAACAGTTTTAGAAACTTTTTTTGGTATATTTAGAATGTGTCCCTGGAAATTCAGCTTGTTATCGATGAGGACACCAAGGAATTTACCATCAACTTTACTACTGATTTGTATATTGTTTATTCTTAAATTAATTTCATTTGAGGATTTATTACCAAAAAAAATATAGAAAGTTTTGTCAATGTTAAGGTTGAGTTTGTTAGCAGTTAGCCAAAGATGGACTTTATTTGGTTCAGTGTTCACAATGACATTTAGAGCAAGAGGGTCATGACTGAAGAAAATGAGAGTTGTGTCATCAGCAAATAAGATTGGTTTGAGGTGTTGAGAGGCATTTGGAAAGTTATTAATGTAGAAGAGAAAGAGGAGAGGGCCAAGTATGCTGCCCTGTGGAACACTGATGTTTATAGGTAGTGTCGGAGAAATGGAATTATTCACAGAAACATGCTGGAGCCTGTCAGTAAGGTAGGACTGAAGGTATTGCAGGGAGTGACCTCTGACTCCATAATGATGTAATTTAAGAAGAAGGTTTTGGTGGTTGACAGTGTCAAAAGCCTTATGCAGGTCCACAAATATCCCAACAGGGAACTCATTTTTGTCAAGAGCTGCATGTTTCAAGTTAATCATACTAACAAGTGCATCGTTAGTGCTTTTTTTTTGGGTCTGAAGCCATATTGACAGGAGCTTAGTATATTGTGTTTGGCTAGATAAGAGTAAAGTTGCTTGTTGATTAGTTTTCCAAATATTTTTGTCAAGTTTGGCAGAATTGATATAGGTCTGAAGTTGTTGACATCAGTGAGATCACCACATTTATGAACTGGGGTTACTCTCGCTTTTTTTAGAATATCTGGAAAAGATTGGAGTTTAAGTGACTTTACCTGAATAAACATTTTTTTTTTTATATTTTGTATAAACAAGTTGCAAGATAAGTCTTTGGTAAAAGTTTTTACTTAGTAATATATATGACAGAAAATATACTGCATAATGGAACTTACATAAATAAGAAATGTTACAAATTTAATGAATAGTTGTACGTCTTTAGTTGGAAATAATACCTAAAGTTCATTGTGTCTTAGTGTTGATGTGTCTTAGTAAGTTTGACACAAACTGTAGTTTAAAAATGATCCTGAAACGTTTCCCTTGACTATTGAAGGTGCATTCTTAATTATCATGTGTCACGAAAAGGCTGTCTTCAGATGCTGGAAGTAATGTCTTAGCGTCCTGGAATGTATCCTTAAATGCGTGAGGACGTTGTTGAAAGTAACCTTGTTATGTCAAAATGTTTTGGAGAGCATCCTTTGATGTCTTAAAATGTTTCCTTTGATGCTCGAAGATGTCTTAGAATGTTTCTTTTGATGCTCGAATGTGACTTAGAGAATATCATTGATGGCTCTGAGAATATCGTTGATGGCTCTGAGAATATCATTGGTGGTTCTCAGAATATCCTTGATGTCTCTGAGTGTATTCTTCTTTCATAAAGAGGGCATGTAGAGTGTCTTTTAATGCATGAAAGTGTCTTGGAGAATAAGCTTAATGTCTCTGAGTATCCTTAGGAGCATCAAGATGACATGAGAGTATCAACTGAAATGTAAAGATGTCTTAGAATGTTTCCTTTGATGTATGAAGAATATTTTTGTTAAGAAACTTTTGTGAAGAAGTTACCTACAATAATTTACTTATTTTAAGAAATAGTACTGTTTGTTCACAAATAATGTAAAAATAATACCTTAAACTATTTTCGAGTTTATTCTCAGTTAACATGTGGCATGAAAAGAAAGTCTTTGTAAATTTAATACTTCATAAAGAGTAATACTTGTTATGATATGATGTTAAGACGTTACTTAAAATTATTTTCAGTAGTGTGTATTGTAATATTAGTTAAGAAATGTTAAGAAAAGATTGTCTTAGTAACTTTGTTACTGCATAAAGCGTAGTTTTGTTTAAGAACAGTGTTAGTAAGAACTGTATTAAGTTGATAAAGAGAAATACATTGACATAGTTTTACAAATAAACCTCAGTAAATGACTAAATAAATACTTTATAATCAATAATTTGTAAATAATGAATAAATATGTAAATAAATAATAATTTATAACTAAAGTTATAATTTGCAGTAATAATTTGTAACCAAAATTTATACTATGTAATCAATAATTTGTAAATAACTAAATTAATTTACAAATAACTAAATTAATTTGTAAATAACTAAATAAATTTGTAAATACCTAAATAATTTGTAATTAACTAAAATAAATAATTTGTAACTAACTAAAAATAATAATTTGTAACTAACTTAAATAAATTATTTGTAACTAACTTAAATAAATTATTTGTAACTAAAAAGAATTGTAACTAAAATAAAACAATTGTAATAAAGAGTTAAGTCTTTGTTGTAGTCATAAACTGTAAATATATAAATAATGAAAGTTGCTATGAAAGAGTAATGCTGTTGATAATATGTAACAAAGAACTAGTTACTGTATAAATGTACATTTTGTTTAAAGAAATACACAGAACATGTAAGAGCATGCGGTGAACACAGAGAACATGTGGAGAACATGAATTGAACTTGCAGAGAACATGCTGAGAACATGAATTAACGTGTAACGGGTTGTGCAGAGAACATCCAAGAACAGTCTGAGAACCTGGAGAGAACATGCAAAGCGTGTAAAGAACATGCTGTGAAAATTTGCAGAACATGGATAGAACATACAATGAACATTTGGAGAACGTGGAATGAACATTTGGAGAACGTGGAATGAACATTTGGAGAATATTTAAGAACAGGGGAACGAATACGAAGTTTGCAAAGAACATGTGAAAATTCCGAGAACATGCAGAAAGAATAAAAGATGGAATGAACATTTGGAGAATATTTAAGAGCATGGAGAACGTGTCACAAGAAGTGCAGAAAACGTTTAAGAATAAGAAAAGGATGGAGGAAACATGTAAGAACGTGT
>WNGS01003006.1:51330-81443 GCA_020271785.1 Procambarus virginalis | reverse complement strand
GGGTTACAAAGAAAAATTAGAAAGCAAAAAGTCTAAGTAATATACTTAATGGTAATTTAAGTAATAAAACTTAATGGGAACTTAGGAATGTAAAAAATTAACTAGAATAATAATATCAATAGATAACCAAAAAAGTAAAAAAGCAATTATGAAATCTATAAAATGAAAAGCTTACTTACTATAATATTATAAGTACATTTTAGTTGAATACTAAAGTTACACTAAAACAAAATGAGGTAGTTTAAATAGAGATACACTCAGGTACACTGGATAATGAAGTTTATACTAGAGGACACAGGCAAAGCCAGTGTACTATGGAACATGGGCGTAAAAAGAAAGACAATGATAAAGATGATTTTTTTTTTTAATAGTTAAAACCTTTTGAAAGGAAAGGCAGAGCTAAAGTACACAATGGTAGTTAAATGAGATTATAATTTGAATTCTGGCTATACAGCAGCTATCCCACAGTCACTCAGGAATTAAGGTGAGCTTCAGTGGTCATTGAATAGGTTTTTCGTGTTAGTCCTTGTAACTATAATTTTACTATCTCGCGCAAAACAATGTTTAACACTTTCGCGCGCCCACCCCGTACATATACGACGGCTATATTTCTATCGGTTGTGCGGTCGCGTCGTACATTTACGGTCCGTATTAAAATAATTGTAAAAAATCCAGCTTAAATCCGATTTACTTGGGGTTTGTTTCAAACTGTGCGCCATGAAATTCCCGTTCTTTCGGGTAGGCCGAATGTCACGTCGGCCTACTGGGTCACGTGACAGGCCCATTTTGTTGTCACGTGGAGCGATCGCATCTCTCTCCCCTTGCGCGCCAAACTCGCATGGTTTCAAGGATTTTTACCCGTTTCTGTGTGTTTGTAACCAACTACATTCATCAATAATGGATCCAGCACCAGGCCCAAGTGGTGTTTCGGCTACAGGAGCCTCTGATTCATCTGGAAAAGACAAGATTACCGACATCTATAGGAGGTTCTCTGGATTGAGGCTCACTCCCACCAAGATTCCCAATCTCTTGGATGCCTTTGATCAAGTGGATTTGGATGGAAGTGAGGCAGAAGGTGAGGATTTAGAAGAAGAATGTGAATTTGGGGGCCTGGAGCCCATGGGGCTGAATCGACGGAGGAGGACTCTGAAGGCCTAACAGAGGAGGAGTAGGAGGAGGGGGCACCAGCACTGCCGCCTCTCACCACAAGGCGCACACGTGGTGCGTGCATGCCTAAAATCCAGCTAAGGAAACGACCTCCTACTCGTGGTTTGAAAATAACCCCATTTGTTGATAGTGGGAGTGATTCAAGCTATGAATTATCAGGTGAGGATGAACCGAGTGAGGTAGATGAGGCACCCCAGCCTCCTCGCAAGCGTACACGTCCAGTACGTACTCGCCAGCCTGGGGCCAGTGTTGTGTGGCTTGAGGACAATATTCCACCATTGTTCGATGATCGATGATATGTGGCGCCCCAAAAGACCTGCAACATATAGCGAAGACTAAGATTGATGTGGATACCACAGTCTACCGCCGCAAGGACAACACCTTCATTCTGCTGTGGAAAGACAAGCGAGTTGTCTCTATGATTACCAACCTCCACAATGCAGACACAAATAGAGTTCAAAAACGCAAACGAGTTCGTAGGCCAGATGGAACAACAGGACTACAGCAGGTTGTGGTGAACAAACCAAAGGCAATTATTGACTACAATAAGTTCATGAAGGGTGTTGACCACTTTGATCAAATGGTAAAGTATTACCATTTCGCCAGGAAATGTCACAAGTGGACAAAGAAAATAACCTTTTATTTCCTGCAAATGGCTTTGCAAAACGCTTATGCATTGTACAAGGCCAACACAGATGACCGAAAGAAACTAACTCTGCTCCAGTTTCATGAGGTTGCTATTTGGGCTTTATTGAAATTTGACAAGGAAGAGTGGCCTGCAACAACAACACCATCTCCTCATTTAGTTCATGCTCCAGACATAAATGATGACACTGGTCCTGTGTATCCTGCTGCTAACCCGTCAACACCTGGCCCGTCGGGTGTGAGGCGCCCTCTCTTCACGTCTACACCTCGTGCTGAAGCCAACCATGAATCTGATGAAGATATTTCATCTGCTACACTGTTGTTTGAAGACAATGGTGAGAGCGACGATTCAGACTGTAGTGTACAACCAACACAGAGACAACAGGGACGTGTTGTTTTATCAGAGACTCGCCTGAACTACAAATTGAAGCATGAACTTGTAAAACTCCCGAACGTCGCAGGTGTCAAGTGTGTTCAAAGTCGGGTATTAGGAAGGAAACTGGTATAGCATGCAAGACATGCGATGTTCCACTTTGTGTCATACCGTGTTACACCAGTTATCACAAGAAAAGGGTGTATTATGTGGACAAGAAGTAACCACCCGCACCAGCTTCACTCCACCTACGAACATCTGTTGAGCAACTTCAGGAATCGGTACCTGAAGGAGGTGGAGTGGAGAGAAAATGCTCAACTTATTTTTCTACAATCGTCTTTCCTTTGGTAAGTACACATAATTGTCCTAGGTTGTTGTAGTATTGTAGTCGATTTTCTTAGGAATATTTTGATACCTAAATGACAACTGTAGCACGAAAACTAAAGTAAGTATACACGAAACACCAGAAACTTTTTTGTGGGTGTTGCGGGTGTGAGTTGGAGTATCCAGAGCGGGTTCCGGTTGTGTGTGTTTGGCCGTCTCTACAGCTGTGAATTCCCAAGAATTGTACTTGATAGGCATATGTCTGTGTAGGGAATTTTATTCCGAACACTATACAAAAAAAAAACGGAAACGAGTATAAACTTGAAAAACATGAACAAAGTAAAAACTTTTTACGTTCACGGGTACAAACACGCGTAAGATTTTATTTGCCGCAAATTTATTTGACGCTCTGTTGACCAATTCTACCCATGTTCTTATAGAACTTTCTATTGCGAACACATTGCTATAAAAATGAAATACGTAGCTCCAGAAATAATGTCAGGACAGTGAAATAAGTATAAACTTTCAAAGCGCTGCATCACAACAGTGTCATCGCTGCTGAAATCACGGCTAACGCTTCGGCCACTTCCCACACTCGTGCGGGTCACCCCGTATCATAATTATACATTGATAGGCATATGTCTGGGTGGGGAATTTTATTGCGAGTTCAGTGATATCAAAATCAATGCTGTAGGATCACTGTGGAGCTGGCAACAAACGAAAGAGTATGAACATTTACTTCCTGTTTGGGTGTCACGGCGAGTCATCTTCGTGTTTATTTATTTCGTGGTGGGATAGCAAATGCTTTGGTGACATTTTATGCATATGATCTTGTAGAGAATTTTATTGCCAACACATTGATACCAAAATGAAATACGTAGCTTGAGAATTGATGTTAGGAGCGTGAAAAGTTTATACACTTTTTTGTCTTTACACTTGAGCGCCCAGAACGCCGCGCGCACAATCGTTTTTTTTTTCCCTGAGTGCCGCGCGCGCGAAAGTGTTAATTATAGGGGAATTTTTGCAGAAACCACGCAGTTTAAGAGATTTTGCCTGAACCTGGTCAGACATTTATTCACAAACAGTGGATTTACTAGCGACTGCAGATGTGATAAGATCAGACTTGCGGGAGCAGCTATCTAGTTTAACTCAAATTCTCCTGTTATTTGTACCAGATGATTTGGTACCCACTATAAACTGATTTGTTGTCACTTTTTTGGATTGAATATCTTATCTTGTCCTGCAATACCTTGATCACGATGGCAGCACAGTCTTCTCTGTCAGTTTCATGGGGAAAATCACGTGAAGAGATAACACTTAATATGAGAAAGGAACTTAATATTACGAGCGTTGTTGATCGTGTTACTGAAATTAACTGTCAAATTGGTATAAAAATGCTTAGGCTAACTCATCCTAACCCTTGCACAGAAGCCCTCCAGAATTTCTTTATTGAAGATCAGCATTGTTCCAAATGGATAACTAAAACTGGAACTCAACTCAGAATGTATCAGGTTCACAGTTTGTACCGAGAACAACAGCGAACACAAACCAGCGCATATACAAACAAAATGGTTTGTATGTACAAACTTCTCGGTGAACGAAGTTGTTTCTAGTGCGGTATCCGAAACTGCAGTAGACTACTCGACCAGTCCCCGCCGTGGATACCACCAACCATCAGCTGACGCCGTAAACACAACATCCCGCCCTCCTTCCCGTCCAGTCTCCTGCAAACATACGCCTCTATTTAGTCACCGCTCCTTTATCCTCAGCAAAAGACAACAAACCCAAATCTTGGTGTTGTCATTGTCAAGAGTGAGGAGCCAGGATGACCCAACATTTGTACTCATGCAGTCATCAAGAGGGTAAACCCTTCATGCAAACTGCACCTTCTATCAACAAGAAGTAAAAGCTGGTTACTTCTCGTGGGTGTCTGGCTCAGTAGCCTCATTATATGAAGATTTATTGTGCTAACATTGAAACTTAAGGTAAGTCTCACTGACCATGTAATAATTGTTTAATAATAATAATCACACACAAATCACGTGATATATATCAATGAGAAAATCCACTAGGGCATTGAAGTGGATGCAAACCTACGACATTGGCAATACCAAGCAGCAAACTTTTACCACTAGACAACTGATCACTTGTAAGTCATACAACTGGATTTCTACTGAAATCACAGTCTGGAGGCTCCTACTGAAGCTAGTCCAGGTTATACTTATGACCCACAAGCACTCAGGTGGAAGGGCAGAGTGGTCCCACACCTTACACCCAACTTCAGAAACGCAGTAATCACATTAACGTTTTATATATAAATGAGAAATATATCAGTGTGTTTCTGAAGTTGGGGTGTAAGGTGTGGGACCACTCTGCCCTTCCACCCGAGTGCATGTGGGTCATAAGTAAAACCTGGACTGGCTTCAGTAGGGGTCTCCAGACTAATTGTGATTTTAGAAGAAATCCGGTTGTATGACTTTTAGATACGACCAGATTGTTTATTAAAGTAAAAGTGCATACAGTGGGGCCTCGATTTACGATGGTAATCCGTTCCCAGAGACGTATCGTAAGTCGAAATATTGTAAGTCCAAGCGATTTTTCCCATAAGAAATAAAGGGAATTGAATTAATCCATTCCCAACCCTCCAAAATATTAACTTACAAATACATTTTATACTGGCTACAATTTTTTTCTCTAAGTACAATACAGTACTGTACATATGTTTATCTTATCTTTATGGAGGACTCTTGATGGCGTATGGAAGATGGTGATGAGGGGGGAGGAGAGGTGTTAGGGGTTGGAACGGGGGTCCCCTTCCATTATAACATCAGGCAGTGAAGACTTTTCTGGGATACACTCTGGCATTTTTGGCCTGCATACCTCGAGGACCTGCTTGTGGCTCACTGCTTGCTTGTCTTACTAAGAATCTGTCTAAAGACACTTGTTTTTCCCTACATTTTAACACTTGTCTGTAGTAAGACATCACATTGTCATTTAAAGGTCAATATAATGGCCTGCTACAGCTTTATCTGCGTGAGTTTTTCAACAAAACTTTGCAGTTCTTCCCATACTTCACACACTTTCTTAATGAGGAAGGAACATCCTCTACTGCCTCTTTTTACAACTATTTTCTTAGGTTGAACCTTACTACTGACTTTCTTGGGACCCATGGCATGATATATAATAATCAGTTCTATGTTCAAAAAGTAAAAAATCACCACAAAAACGGAATTTCTTATTGGCGTGATCGTCACTAAGCGGGCAGCTCTAGTAAACTGAGGCAGGTCGGCCAGTGTGACCGGGAACCATGCGCTCGGTCGACCCAAACGTGTACCAACAAATATCGTTAGTCGATGACACTATCGTAAGTCGAGTCGCATTTTTATATCAAATTTACATCGTAACTCGAAATTATCGTAAGTCGGGTCAATAGTAAGTCGAGGTGCCACTGTACATTCAAAATTAGTTACAAACATAATGCTGGCATTCTAGATAGAGCTAGTTTATACTATGCCTAAAGCTACTAATATGCATTTTGGTACAGTCCACAGGCTGAATTAGAGGAGTGGTGTTAGGAGGAAGGATCTTTATTGTGAGAACATTTTGGGCAAGATGTGGGAAAAACTTAAAACTAATTGAGATCAAAAGCATGAATTCAACTGAAATGGATTGTGGGGGGTGCAGAATGATAATAATTACATATTGGATGAAACAGCAGGAATTGCAACAGAACATCAGGAGTAATTTAGCTAATAAACAGACATACTACAATTTTCTTTAAGTTTATACATGGCAGATATCAGCAGTTATATGAGTTGGCGAATAACCAATATTGTTTGAAAATAGCAAGACAGGTTGTTGTTTGTTGTTAAAGATTCGCTACCTGGAACAAGAAGTTCCAAGTAGCCCGGGCTATGGTGAGCCCGTAAAAAGACAGGTTGACATTTTGGAGGTAAGGTAGTTTACCTCGACTTGGTTCATTTGATTTTTTATTACCAGTCCCTGTGGTGTAGTGGTTAAGACAGTCGCCTGGCATTTCGTGATCTTTGTCCTGGGTTCGTATCCTGGCCGGGGAGGATTTGCTGGGCGCACATCCTTAACCCTTAGACCGCGCAATACATACATATATGATTTGACAAAATAATTTAATGTAAGTTTTTAAAACTTGTACAAACATTTTCCAATTTTTTTGGCATAATCAACTAGGCAAATGCTCCAACTTTGTCTAAATGATCACTTGAAAAACAAGAGAATCAAAATTAATTTTAAAATTGAATATTGGAAACTTTAGATTTTCATTTCAGAATATAATATATGAATATCACCAATTGTTCATTTAATGTTATTACTCTCTCAGAATAGCATATGATCTTCATTTTCATCAAATTAGAATACAGTGGTTACTCGGTTTAAGAGTTTAATCCGTTCCTGGAGACAGCTCGTATTCCGAAAACTCATTTATTTATTTATTTATTTATATACAAGAAGGTACATTGGGTTTGAGAGAATACAATGAATAGTACAGTATTTACAATCTTGTAAAGCCACTAGTACGCGCAGCGTTTCGGGCAGGTCCTTAATCTAACAGATAATTTTAAGTAGGTAATTTCTATCAGAATTAATTAATGATAACAAATACATTGCAAGAAAAAAAAATGAGATGAGAGAATTTAGTAAGTATATTAAAGCACATTGCTATATTAAAGCTCTGATTGATTACATTGACAGCTTGATTGGTAATTTTAACAAGATTAATAGACACCATACAGCAGATTGACAGCACATATAAGAAGACAGCAATGATCACAATGATAAAGATGTTCAGATTGGGTACATAAAGATTGGAAGATTGGGTAGCAATAGATACAGTGCAATTTTAAAGCAAAAGGTAAAAAAAAACTATTTAGATGAAATTAGGTACTTTTTAGTATTGTTTTTGAATGACGCAAAAGTTGGACAGCTTTTCAATTCAATAGGGAGTGAGTTCCATAGACTGCGTCCCTTTATTTGCATAGTGTTTACACAGATTAAGTGTAATAATCAAAATCATAATCCGAAGCTAATTTCCCCGTAAGAAATAATGGGAAATTAATTAATCCGTTCCTGACTATCCCAAAAATCTCACTTCAAACTAAATTTTATACCTAATTCATCTAAATAAACCTACAAAGCTATGTTTAAGTTATTACTTACCCTTGTTGATGAATGCTGTAGGCGTATGGAAGATGGTGAGGAGGGGAGAGGAGGAGAGGTGTTACTGTTTGGAAGGGGAGTCCCCTTCCATTATAACATCAGGCAGTTTTTTTTTTTTATTGTTATTTTCTACCACAGACATGGCCACACATTTACAATGCTAACTAGCATATATACATTTTCTTCTATCCTCCATGGACAGGGTTAGAGATCAGTTAAACATATAGTTCAGGGATATATTGAACAATCAACCACAAAAGGTGATTCGGTACATTTAAAATGCTAAGCTAACCTACATACGGAAATACATAGATACACAGATTTACATATGCCCTACATAAAGTGTTCGAAGTGTCATTAATGTGCATTTACAAAGGTGAAATGCAATTCTGATCAGCTTCTATAAGTACTTTATACACATACATATACATACACACACATATATACTGGTGTATACTGGCAGCAGGTTTTCTTTTAAACATGTCTCATTGAATATGACCGCATATTCTGTATTTACTGTCTTCTGATTTAGGGCTTCTATCCCTCTAACTATTTTCTTAGCATCAGGGCTTAGCTGAAATAGGAGTTCTCCAAACTCATTTTCGTTATTTCAAGGTGAAGAAAAGAAGTGAATTACTATAAGAATGTATTACTTTTTTATACAATTTGCACAACGTTTCGAACCTCCATGGTTCATTCTCAAGTGAAGAGATTTTTCAGGACTGGTTGATTTTATACCCACACTGGGTCAGGTGACAAGACAATAAAGGTGAAAACATGGGGGGATACATAAGGGATAAATGTGGGGTGAAACATAAGAACATAAGAATAGAGGTAACTGCAGAAGGCCTATTGGCCCATACGAGGCAGCTCCTGTCTACATACAAAGATTAATCAAGTGTAATTGGCCTGTTATGTGGAACATTGTCTTCTGTGTTAGCATCGTTATGTTCTGGTCTTGTCCTTACTCTCATGGTGGGTAGAGTAAATAGTTCCCTGATTTGGGTGTTCATGGTAGGTTGTTCACATAAGATCATTGATCTTATGTTGCATTGATCTTTTTAATGACAATGTGATGCTTCACTACAGACAAGTGTTGGAAAGAAGGGAAAAACAATCTTCAATGGAACGATTTCTAGTGAGAAAATCAAGCAGTGAGCCAGAAGCATGTCCTAGTGGTATGCAGGCAAAATGTGCCAGAGTGTGTACCCCAGAGAAGTCCTCACTGCCTGATGTTATAATGGAAGGGGACTCTCCTTCCAAACAGTAACACCTCTCCTCCTCCCCCTCCTCACCATCTTCCATACACCATCAAGAGTCCTGCATAAAGGTAAGATAAACATATGTACTGTATTGTAGTTAGAGAAAAAAATTGTGTTCAGTATAAAATGTAAAGAGTTTGTTATTGTTCTAATAGCTGACTTGTGTTGAGTAATTAGAGGATGTAGATATTTTGGGTAGCAGAACCCCAAGAAGGAAGGAAGATATTTATAGGAAGAAGCTACAATTGGGCCACAAAACTGGAAAATTTGCTTGTGATCCTTGGGGCACAGTCAAACAATAAAATGAAAAAGAAAAAATAATTTTTTTAGCAGGCAAATAAAAATAAACTTTATTTATACAAGAACGTACATTGAATTATAAGAGTACATAATAGCCGTGTTCTTACATTCTTGCAAAACTACTAACATGCAAAGCATTTCTGGCACCTCTTTAACCACTTAAATGCTCCAACCGAGTTTTCTCGGTCGGCGGGAAACTGCACCAACTGAGAAAACTCGTTTTGTTTTTTCGTAACCAATTCTAAATGTGTACAAGGTTGGTTGTGTATGAAATGGACTCTTAGGACTTCCAGTGAGAGGCAGCCATCTTGGAAAAAAATCCCAGAATGCCCTAGGGCTGCTGGCTGGGTTAGTACTGAATGAGCAACCATGGGTGGCGCACGCGCCTCTGGCTATTGAGGTTATCTTGAGATGATTTCAGGGCTTTTCAGTGTCCCCGCGGCCCGGTCCTTGACCAGGCCTCCACCCCCAGGAAGAAGCTCGTGACGGCTGACTATCGCCCAGGTACCTATTTTACTGCTAGGTAACAGGGGCATAGGGTGAAAGAAACTGCCCATTGTTGCTCCCAAACACCTGTCTGACGCGGTGTTGAAAGATAATGCTCTGTCGGTGAAATTCAAACCTTATTGTTTGAAGAACATAAGGGTCATAATATTGGGGAAGCTAGGCGCAATAAGGACCTGACACAAAGGTCGGATGCAAGTGATACAGCACCTATGAGGACGATACCTCGAGCGTATCCAGTTGTAGCTCTGAGTGTCACCCTTGCAATCCTATTCTATTTATTTAGATGATACTTGGATGAATCGTTTTCTGTGTTCAGTGATGATGCATCTGATACAAATAGCATAGATGAACAGTGTTAGCGGCTTCCATGGTGGTGTTTTCCATAGATATTTTCAAGAACATTTGAATCTCTTCCCAACTGACGGACACTCTTGAAGCTAGCTGAATCTCGTAGCTGCTGAATCTCTTCCTGTGTGGGACCATACAAAGTGATCTTTTCAAGACTACCTTACAAATTGATTTTTTCAATACTACATTATGCTTTATAAGCTTGGTTACATATAACCTACAAGTACTAAAGCCAAGGGTGTACATGAGTGCGTTATTTGCAAGCACACAGAATGAAGAAACAGGAAGCGAAAATTTATCTGTACCTGGTGCACTGACAGCGAAGTCGCGCTGTGTACCATGGGATACTTCGTTGATTATTACTCATTTCCGAAGTACTGAGTGTGTAATACAGTGTGTTACTGTGTAAATAGTGTGTGAAACTGTTCATGTAATTTTAGTGAATTTTTAACAGGTAATATTGTGACAATAAACATTTATTGTGGACACATTACTGACACATGTATCACAGTTCCATGGAACATTATGAATGTTCTACTGTATACATATTGTAAAGGACACAAATATGCATCATATACGATAAAAAAACAATTAAAACCGCATTGGAAATACATAAAACAAA
The DNA here is from genome assembly GCA_020271785.1 of Procambarus virginalis. Taxonomy (NCBI): domain Eukaryota; kingdom Metazoa; phylum Arthropoda; class Malacostraca; order Decapoda; family Cambaridae; genus Procambarus; species Procambarus virginalis. The sequence continues at coordinate 70,702 of WNGS01003006.1, read as the reverse complement.
TAATTTAAAATATATTTGTGGCAACACCCGGTGCTTGAATGGCCCGCGTGACCGTGTCTGGGCGAGTCATGCACGGGTGACCAGGCCCTGATGACGTCACAGCGCACCTTGTCCACGTCCCTACAGCGAAAGTAAGTGGAATTTGGTATTTATTTTTACATAATGTTCAGGGAAGGGAATTTATCATTTTACGAAGAAAAAAGAATTTTTTGAGAACACTTTATTTCATGCGCACCGGGGGAATTTCTCAATAGACTCCGCGCAGCACGGTGGTTAAGCTAACAAATATTTTAAGTAAGATTATGATAGATACATTGTAGCAATGTTTGAGTTTACCATAATAACCTCAATATAAATTGAAGGGAGTGATTACACTAGTGAATTTGCATGTCTTAAATACTAAAATTGGGGAAGTAGGTAGCACAAGATACAGTGTAAATTTGAAGCCTAAGATAGGAGTTTAGTTTTAGTCTAGTTCATTTATTATGCACCCCATACCCATCTTGTGGGCGGTAGTGGAAAGGGTTACAGAGGCACATAATGGGGTCAGGGACTGAACCCCACAATTCATTTAGCTAAGCAAGTTACAATCTTGATGAGCTAGTTACAAAATTCAATATAAGTCGTCACATCAACAATGGGTTCGAGATCGACCACAAATACAGTTTCTAAATTAAGCAACTGACATATGGGGAGAACTAGTGTCACAATTTATATGTTTGTCCTGCACACTGCCCCCCATCCAGTGGGCAGCAGTGGATAGGTTACAATCACTTAATTACTACCTACATTTTGCATACTGGGGATATTTGACTAAAATTTCTGGTAGCAGATCATTTTGAATGAAATATTTACACATCGCTGAATATTGGTTATAGAATTGTCTCTAAATTCACGTATCTTTTCGCACTCCATCACATAGTGACGGAGGGTGTGCGAATAATTTTGTTGACACGGTTTACATTTGGTTAGGTCTACATCGGCAGATAATGAGAATTCCCAGAGATACTTGTAACCGAGTCTAAGCTGAGCAGTAGTAACATCTAGAAGTCTGCTGATTTTATTGGATGATCCATAGATGTGTGGCTCCTCTTGCATGATAGTATGATGATAGATTGAATTACTGGTGTCAATTTCACTTTGCCTCAGATCTACAAGATCTTGTTGAAGTTCTTGGTGTACTGCTGCTCTCAGATTGCTCATTGACAATCCAAGGTTACACTCAACATCTCCTTTAAAGGCAGATTCGTTGGCTAACTTATCAGTTCTATCATGCATTCGGAGGCCAACATGAGATGGAGGCCAACATGAAATGCAGTCTGTTACCATCCTTAATAATTTTGTTGCATTTGTGTCTAGCTTCGGACACGAGCATGTTACAGTTATGTCTGTAGATAGGAAGATATGTCTTAGATATGTCTAAGATAAGAAACCATGAGAATGAAGTTAGGTACTTCTTGGTTTTATTTTTGAATAAAGCATATGTTAGACAATTTTTTTTAATTCATTAGGGAGTGAGTTCCATAGATTGAGAGTGAGTGAGACTGGGAGTGAGTTTCTATTCAGGTGTGGTACTTATGGGAGTACTGTTAAAGAGGTTATATAAATCAAAGGATAATGGGGGAACAAAGATGACAATTAATACATAAATAAATAAATAAAAGATGTAAGATGACATAAAAGATTTAAGATGTGTAAAATGACAAAATGCTTTTCCCATCTGGGTTAGCATTTATGAACAAGGTTTTTCACATGTAAGTAGCACAGGAGAATGTGCGGTGAGTGTATGTTTGGCATGTTTAGAGATTTAAAGAGAGGGGGCTGTGTGTTGTCTAAAGTCAGAGTTTGTAAGAGTTATGATAGCAGATTTTTGCTGGGTGGTGATGGGCTTTACCCTCAAGCTGCTAACTGTTCCCCAGTGTGATCAAGAAAAAATTGTTCTGAAAACATTTTTTTTTAAATGACATTATTAATTAGCCTTCAGGAAGCACAAAATTCAATTAAGTCTCCAGCTCTGTGGTTTAGCAGTAGTGGCCTGGAGAAGTTGCATATTTTTAGGTAAAATGAGTTGGTGTGCTGAATGGGAATAACTCTGTTGATTTGTTTTCATTGTTTCTCACTCTATTTCTTTAGGTTTTTCATGCTAATAGGTTATATTTGCATGTCAAAAGTACTGTCTATTATGTATAACTTTGAAAATTTAAGTATGTATGGATATACAAGTACTGTACAGTATAGATATACAGGCACCCACATACTTATTCATAATAATATATGTACAGGCATCCTCACTCTAACGAATCCCACTCTAGCGAATTCCCAGATGATCCGAACAAATTGAACTCGGTACTAAATGTTCAGTGGAACATACAAATGTTCGATTAAGGAGGATTGTTCATCTAAGCAGTCACCGAGACTGAGCGTTGGAAGTGGCCGTTATCAACTATGATTCACCAAAGTGTAAACAGTTGTAGTGTTTTATTTTGCTTACCCATTGTTGCCAGGGAGAAATGGTTGAAGGATGATAAAATGGTGTTAGAGAAAGTGGGTGGTGTCATTGGTGAGGGTTGGTGTCAGTGGGCAAGTAGTGTCAGTAGTTGGGGGTTTAGTGTCGGGGGGCAGGTTGTGGAAGTTTTCTGGGGAGGCATGTGGTGGAAGGTGTTGTCTGGGGAGGCAAGTGGTGTCAGTGGTGGAAGGTGTTGTCTGGGGAGGCAAGTGGTGTCAGTGTTGGAAGGTGTTGTCTGGGGAGGCAAGTGGTGTGAGTGGTGGAAGGTGTTGTCTGGGGAGGCTAGTGGTGTCAATGGTAGAAGGTGAGGTCTGGGGAGGCAAGTGGTATCAGTGGTGGATGATGGTGTCAGTAGTCTGGCCCGAGTCTAAATGGTGTAAAATAAATATCATCTAAATGGCAACACGTGGCTGGAGCCTTTCAGTTGTTTGTAACACACAGCTCAATCATATTCTATCGTCAAAATGAAGAATTTATAATAAATTCTGGCGTCAGTGGTGAGGGAATGTATTAGGGGGGTGGAAAGGCATCAGAGAAGGGTGAGTGGAGATGGAACACCTGGGCTGGGCCTCTGCTGACTGCTGCACCACGTGCCTGCCTCGATACTAATCTCACTTGCTGCTTTTGACAAAATTTGGAGAGAAAATTTTACCATTTCAGTGGCTTGTAACACATCGCTCTTACAATATTCCATAGTCAAAATGAAAAATTCATAATAAATGGTGGTGTCAGTGGTGAAGGGATGTATTAGTGGGGGTAAAGAGGCTGTTAGCCTCTACGCAGTGAACATTGTGAGTCTGGTCAAGGTCTGGGTTCATGGCCTGGTCTGAGTTCTGGCCTGAGGCCTTGTCTGGCCTGAGGCCTTGTCTGGCCTGAGGCCTTGTCTGGCCTGAGGCCTTGTCTGGCCTGAGGCCTTGTCTGGCCTGAGGCCTGGTCTGGCCTGAGGCCTGGTCTGGCCTGAGGTCTGGTCTGGTCTGGCCTGAGGCCTGGTCTGGTCTGAGGCCTGTAGGCCTCAGACCAGGCCTTGTTACCCTACTGTAGTTTAAAAGTAAAGTAAAACTAACCTGTCTCACGATGGTCTAAACCCAGCTCACATTCCCTATTGGTGGGTGAACAATCCAACGCATGGTGAATTCTGCTTTACAATGATAGGAAGAGCTGACATCGAAGGATCAAAAAGCGATGTCACTATGAATGCTTGGCCACCACAAGCCAGTTATCCCTGTGGTAACTTTTCTGACACCTCTGGTCAGAGGCCTGTCCCGAGGCCTGTCCCGAGGCCTGTCCCGAGGCCTGTCCCGAGGCCTGTCCCGAGACCTGTCCCGAGGCCTGTCCCACTGCCTGGCCCGAGGCCTGTCCCACTGCCTGGCCCGAGGCCTGTCCCACTGCCTGGCCCGAGGCCTGTCCCACTGCCTGGCCCGAGGCCTGTCCCACTGCCTGGCCCGAGGCCTGTCCCACTGCCTGGCCCAAGGCCAGTTGTCGGGAGGCAGGTGGTGTGGGTGGTGGTGAATTCTCAGCCACAGTAATTGGCAACACATGGCTGGTTCCTCCTTGATGTTTCACTCACTGTCAGCTTTTTCAACAATTATGAGAAAATGTTACCATTTCAGTTGTTTGTAACACCCCTCTATCATATTCCATAGTCAAAATTCAAAATAAATCTGTGTGTCAGTGGTGTGGGGATGTATGGGGGGAGGGAGGTAGGAAGACAAGCTAGCTTCTTCCCCCAGTCCACATTTTTAGGAGGTGTCGGGCTTGGTGAGACGCTTCAATGTCTGGCCCGAGTGATCAGCTGACTGCTGCCCCACTTGGCTCCCCGCTACTGCCTCAATACAGTCCGTACTAAACTCGAGAAAATTTTACCATTTCAGTTGTTAACACATCTCTTCTTATATTCTGTAGTCAAAATTCATAATAAATAGTGGTGTCAGTGGTGGGGGAATGGTGTCAGAGAAGTCTGGTGGTGTTATTGGTAGGGGTGGTGTCAGAAGCCTGGTGGTGTCAATGAAGGAGAGGTTACCGGAAGTGAGCAGCACCCAGCACTAGCAAGGACTCACTGTAATTAATTGTAATTTTTTTTAAGAGTAAGGAAAGGTTGGGTCCGGACGGGAGGAACGAATTCCGCATGAACCAATCGCTTCGCCCCATATAGTTCGTTCAGTTGAGGACACTGTATATGTGTGTGTGTGTAATTACCTAAGTGTAGTTACAGATGAGAGCTACGCTCGTGGTGTCCCGTCTTCCCAGCACTCTGTCATATAACGCTTTGAAACTACTGACGGTCTTGGCCTCTCCACACCTTCTCACCTAACTTGTTCCAACCGTCTACCACTCTGTTTGCGAAAGTGAATTTTCTTATATTTCTTCGGCATCTGTGTTTAGCTAGTTTATTTATCTATGACCTCTTGTTCTTAAAGTTCCAGGTCTCAGGAAATCTTCCTATCGATTTTATCAATTCCTGTTACTATTTTGTATGTAGTGATCATATCACCTCTTTTTCTTCTGTCTTCTAGTTTTGGCATATTTAATGCCTCTAACCTCTCCTCGTAGCTCTTGCCCTTCAGTTCTGGGAGCCACTTAGTAGCATGTCTTTGCACCTTTTCCAGTTTGTTGATGTGCTTCTTAAGATATGGGCACCACACAACCGCTGCATATTCTAGCTTTGGCCTAACAAAAGTCGTGAACAATTTCTTTAGTATATCGCCATCCATGTATTTAAAAGCAATTCTGAAGTTAGAAAGCGTGCATAGGCTCCTCGCACAATATTCTTTGTGGTCCTCAGGTGATAGTTTTCTATCTAGAACCACCCCTAGATCTCTTTCTTTATCAGAATTCTTTAAAGATTTCTCACATAATATATAGGTTGTGTGGGGTCTATGTTCTCCTATTCCACATTCCATAACATGGCATTTATTAACATTAAATTCCATTTGCCAAGTGGTGCTCCATATACTTATTTGTCCAGGTCATCTTGAAGGGCATGACAATCATCTAAGTTTCTTATCCTTCCTATTATCTTAGCATCATCAGCAAACATGTTCATATAATTCTGTATACCAACTGGTAGATCATTTATGTAGACAATAAACATCACTGGTGCAAGAACTGAACCCTGTGGTACTCCACTTGTGACATTTCTCCAGTCCGATACATTGCCTCTGATCACTGCCCTCATTTTTCTATCAGTCAGAAAATTTTTCATCCATGTTAGAAGCTTACCTGTCACCCTCCAATATTTTCCAGTTTCCAGAACAACCTCTTATGTGGAACTCTGTCGAAAGCCTTTTTTAGGTCCAGATAGATGCAGTCACCCAACAACCTTTCCTGTAATATCTCTGTTGCTATCTCGTTGCTCGATCATAGAAACTGAGTAAATTCGATACACAGGATCTTCCAGATCGAAAACCATACTGTCTGTCTGATATATATCATTTCTCTCCTTTTCCAATATTTTTGACTATTACACTTGTCAATGATACCAGGTCTATAATTAAGGGGGTCTTCCCTGCTTCCACTTTTGTAGATTGGAACTATGTTAGCCTTTTTCCACACATCAGCTACAACTCCTGTAAACAGGGATGCCTGAAAAATCAGTTGAAGTGGAATGCTGAGCTCAGGTGCACATTCTCTCAGAACCCATGGTGAAACTCCATCTGGACCAACTGCTTTGTTCTTATTTAGCTCCTTGAGCATTTTTTCCACTTCGTCTCTAGACACCTCTATGTGCTCTATGTGTTCTCTCTGGAATTCTTATTGTATCTGGTTCCCTGAAGATTTCATTTTGTACAAACACACTTTGGAACTTTTCGTTTAATGTTTCACACATTTCCTTTTCATTTTCCGTGAATCTATTTCCCATTTTCAACTCTGAATATTATCCTTTACCTGCAATTTGTTGTTTATGAATTTATAGAATAGACCTGGTTCTGTTTTACATTTGTCTGCAATCCCTTTTTCAAAATTTCTTTCTGCCTCTCTCCTCACTGCCGTGTAGTTGTTTNCTCGTATTCACTGTGACATTTAGAGCAAGGGGGTCAGGACTGGAGTAAATGAAGGTCGGTGTCGTCAGCAAATAGGATTGTTGAGATGTTGGGAGGCATTTGGAAGGTCATTAATGTTGATGAGGAGAGGAGAGGGCCAAGTAAGCTGCCCTGGGAACACCAATGTTGATGGGTAGGGGGGGAGAAATTGAATTATTCACAGAAACATACTGGAGCCTGTCAGTAAGGTAAGACTTATGTACTGCAGTGACCTCTGACTCCATAATGTTGTAATTTAAGAAGAAGGTTTTGGTGGTTAACAGTGTCAAAAGCCTTATGCAGGTTACAAATAACCCAACGGGAACTCATTTTTATCAAGAGGTGTATGTATCAAGTTAATCATACTAATAAGTGCATCGTTAGTGTTTTTGGGGTCTGAAGCCATATTGACAATAGCTAAGTATATTGAGTTTGGCTAGATAAGAATAAAGCTGCTTATAGATTAGTTTTCAAATATTTTTGACAAGTTTGGCAGAGATTGATAAAGGTCTGAAGTTGTTAACATCAGTGGGATCACCACATTTGTGGACAGGGGTTACTCTCGCTTTTTTTAGAATATCTGGAATGGTTTGGAGTTCAAGTGACTTGTTGAAGAGCAATGCAATGGCAAAAGCTAAAAATCTGGAGGCTTTTTTGTAAATAAGAGTTGGTATCTCCTCAAGGGCACTAGACTTGGTTTTAAGGGAAAGGATTATGTCAGTAACATCAGTGGAATTAGTAGGCATTAGGTACAGAGACTGGATAGTTACCTGTAAGATAGTCCTGAATATTAATACTGGAAGATGGAATATCATTTGCAAGGGATGACCCATTGGAAGAGAAGAACCTATTGAATTCAAGAGCAGTGTCAGAGGCTGAAAGCAGACCATCATTATTTGACAGGAGTATTGGTTTGTTATTTAAAATCTTCTTTGATCCCAATATTTGAGAAATTGTGCTCCATGTTTTCTTAATATTGCCCTTTGTGTGGGTAAATTTATCTTCGTAGTATTTAATTTTGGCTCTCCTAATTATTTTAGATAGCAATGATGAGTAATTCTTTGAAAATTCTTTGGAGACGATTTCTAACCTATACTTCTTCTCAAGGTCATGTTTTTTATTAATGCATTTAAGTATCCCCTTTGTAAGCCAAGGATTGTTTAGCCTTTTAGTTGACTTGTTTCGTTAGCATAGGACAGTGGGTGTTATAAAGGCTGAGAGTTTTTTGAAGAAATGATTGCACTGCTAGATTGATGTCCCCTATGCTCCCTAATTCTGATTCCCAGTTGATAGCAGCAGCAGCTATAAAATTGCCTATAGCAGTTTCATTGTGCAGCCTAAAGCTTATCTCCCTTGTCTCTAGAGGTGGTTTGTTAATGTTGGTTAGGAGAAATATGGGGTAATGATCTGTAGTGCTATCGATGATTATCCCTGAAGTAAGTGGAAGGGGTTGTGTTGGTCCAGATGTGATCAAGAGCCGTGGCAGTACTGTCAGTGATTCTAGTAGGTCTAGTGATTAAGGGTATGAGGAAGCAGGAATTCATACAGTTGAGGAAACTAGCAGCAGGATGGTTATCAGGCTCGCAGAGGTCAACGTTAAAGTCACCAGAAATAATTAAGTGGTTTTTGTTCAGTCGGTTCTCTAGTACTGTATAAGATTTCTAAGGTTAGAGTTAAATTCAGTCACATCAGTGTTAGGAACCCTGTAGACTGCTCCCACAGTCAAGACAGCATCGTTACCCTTGACTCTGAAACAGGCAAATATATACTCTCCATAAGGGTCTCTAGATTTAATTACTTTTAAGCAAGTCAGTGCATGGTGGTAGTGAAGAGAAGTACCACCACCTTCTTTGTATAGGACGACAGTTGTGAATGGCTGAGTAGTTAGGATTATGTATGTTGTAGAGTTGAGTAGTGTCCTCTTTTAACCACGTTTCAGTAAACACAATAAAAGAGAATTTGTTCTCAACTGTTTGAATCAGGGCATTAACATCATCAAAGTGTTTGCTAAGAGATCTTACATTAAAGTTAATTACAGAAACATTGTGATTACACGCTAAAATATTATTTACATCATGTGCTGTGTAATATCTGCAATTTTGATCATTAAAGTGCTGATTGTCATAGATATGAGATAAGAGGTTAAGGTCTGGATCTATAATAGTTTGCATAAGAGGGCTGTTTTACAGAAAAGCCAAAAAGACAATGATAAAAGAACTAGCTATGAAAAAAAAAATATATAAAACTACACAAAAATGAGGTAGGTTGCTTAAAAGTACTTTCAGGTACACCGTAGGTAATTGCACTAATGATAAAATTGCACTGGCAAAGCAAAGAGCACAATGGAGCAATTGTGGTTGGGCTAGGCAACCTGGGTTACAAAGAAAAATTAGAATAAAAATTCTAAAGTAATATAAACTTAATGGTAATTTAAGTAATAAAAACTTAATGGGAACTTAGGAATGTAAAAAATTAACTAGAATAATTAATATCAATAGATAACCAAAAAAGTAAAAAAGCAATTATGAAATCTATAAAATGAAAAGCTTACTTACTATAATATTATAAGTACATTTTAGTTGAATACTAAAGTTACACTAAAACAAAATGAGGTAGTTTAAATAGAGATACACTCAGGTACACTGGATAATGAAGTTTATACTAGAGGACACAGGCAAAGCCAGTGTACTATGGAACATGGGCGTAAAAAGAAAGACAATGATAAAGATGATTTTTTTTTTAATAGTTAAAACCTTTTGAAAGGAAAGGCAGAGCTAAAGTACACAATGGTAGTTAAATGAGATTATAATTTGAATTCTGGCTATACAGCAGCTATCCCACAGTCACTCAGGAATTAAGGTGAGCTTCAGTGGTCATTGAATAGGTTTTTCGTGTTAGTCCTTGTAACTATAATTTTACTATCTCGCGCAAAACAATGTTTAACACTTTCGCGCGCCCACCCCGTACATATACGACGGCTATATTTCTATCGGTTGTGCGGTCGCGTCGTACATTTACGGTCCGTATTAAAATAATTGTAAAAAATCCAGCTTAAATCCGATTTACTTGGGGTTTGTTTCAAACTGTGCGCCATGAAATTCCCGTTCTTTCGGGTAGGCCGAATGTCACGTCGGCCTACTGGGTCACGTGACAGGCCCATTTTGTTGTCACGTGGAGCGATCGCATCTCTCTCCCCTTGCGCGCCAAACTCGCATGGTTTCAAGGATTTTTACCCGTTTCTGTGTGTTTGTAACCAACTACATTCATCAATAATGGATCCAGCACCAGGCCCAAGTGGTGTTTCGGCTACAGGAGCCTCTGATTCATCTGGAAAAGACAAGATTACCGACATCTATAGGAGGTTCTCTGGATTGAGGCTCACTCCCACCAAGATTCCCAATCTCTTGGATGCCTTTGATCAAGTGGATTTGGATGGAAGTGAGGCAGAAGGTGAGGATTTAGAAGAAGAATGTGAATTTGGGGGGCCTGGAGCCCATGGGGCTGAATCGACGGAGGAGGACTCTGAAGGCCTAACAGAGGAGGAGTAGGAGGAGGGGGCACCAGCACTGCCGCCTCTCACCACAAGGCGCACACGTGGTGCGTGCATGCCTAAAATCCAGCTAAGGAAACGACCTCCTACTCGTGGTTTGAAAATAACCCCATTTGTTGATAGTGGGAGTGATTCAAGCTATGAATTATCAGGTGAGGATGAACCGAGTGAGGTAGATGAGGCACCCCAGCCTCCTCGCAAGCGTACACGTCCAGTACGTACTCGCCAGCCTGGGGCCAGTGTTGTGTGGCTTGAGGACAATATTCCACCATTGTTCGATGATCGATGATATGTGGCGCCCCAAAAGACCTGCAACATATAGCGAAGACTAAGATTGATGTGGATACCACAGTCTACCGCCGCAAGGACAACACCTTCATTCTGCTGTGGAAAGACAAGCGAGTTGTCTCTATGATTACCAACCTCCACAATGCAGACACAAATAGAGTTCAAAAACGCAAACGAGTTCGTAGGCCAGATGGAACAACAGGACTACAGCAGGTTGTGGTGAACAAACCAAAGGCAATTATTGACTACAATAAGTTCATGAAGGGTGTTGACCACTTTGATCAAATGGTAAAGTATTACCATTTCGCCAGGAAATGTCACAAGTGGACAAAGAAAATAACCTTTTATTTCCTGCAAATGGCTTTGCAAAACGCTTATGCATTGTACAAGGCCAACACAGATGACCGAAAGAAACTAACTCTGCTCCAGTTTCATGAGGTTGCTATTTGGGCTTTATTGAAATTTGACAAGGAAGAGTGGCCTGCAACAACAACACCATCTCCTCATTTAGTTCATGCTCCAGACATAAATGATGACACTGGTCCTGTGTATCCTGCTGCTAACCCGTCAACACCTGGCCCGTCGGGTGTGAGGCGCCCTCTCTTCACGTCTACACCTCGTGCTGAAGCCAACCATGAATCTGATGAAGATATTTCATCTGCTACACTGTTGTTTGAAGACAATGGTGAGAGCGACGATTCAGACTGTAGTGTACAACCAACACAGAGACAACAGGGACGTGTTGTTTTATCAGAGACTCGCCTGAACTACAAATTGAAGCATGAACTTGTAAAACTCCCGAACGTCGCAGGTGTCAAGTGTGTTCAAAGTCGGGTATTAGGAAGGAAACTGGTATAGCATGCAAGACATGCGATGTTCCACTTTGTGTCATACCGTGTTACACCAGTTATCACAAGAAAAGGGTGTATTATGTGGACAAGAAGTAACCACCCGCACCAGCTTCACTCCACCTATGAACATCTGTTGAGCAACTTCAGGAATCGGTACCTGAAGGAGGTGGAGTGGAGAGAAAATGCTCAACTTATTTTTCTACAATCGTCTTTCCTTTGGTAAGTACACATAATTGTCCTAGGTTGTTGTAGTATTGTAGTCGATTTTCTTAGGAATATTTTGATACCTAAATGACAACTGTAGCACGAAAACTAAAGTATACACGAAACACCAGAAACTTTTTTTGTGGGTGTTGCGGGTGCGAGTTGGAGTATCCAGAGCGGGTTCCGGTTGTGTGTGTTTGGCCGTCTCTACAGCTGTGAATTCCCAAGAATTGTACTTGATAGGCATATGTCTGTGTAGGGAATTTTATTCCGAACACTATACAAAAAAAAACGGTGTGAAACGAGTATAAACTTGAAAAACATTCGTGGTGGGATAGCAAATGCTTTGGTGACATTTTATGCATATGATCTTGTAGAGAATTTTATTGCCAACACATTGATACCAAAATGAAATACGTAGCTTGAGAATTGATGTTAGGAGCGTGAAAAGTTTATACACTTTTTTGTCTTTACACTTGAGCGCCCAGAACGCCTCGCGCACAATCGTTTTTTTTTTCCCCTGAGTGCCGCGCGCGCGAAAGTGTTAATTATAGGGGAATTTTTGCAGAAACCACGCAGTTTAAGAGATTTTGCCTGAACCTGGTCAGACATTTATTCACAAACAGTGGATTTACTAGCGACTGCAGATGTGATAAGATCAGACTTGCGGGAGCAGCTATCTAGTTTAACTCAAATTCTCCTGTTATTTGTACCAGATGATTTGGTACCCACTATAAACTGATTTGTTGTCACTTTTTTGGATTGAATATCTTATCTTGTCCTGCAATACCTTGATCACGATGGCAGCACAGTCTTCTCTGTCAGTTTCATGGGGAAAATCACGTGAAGAGATAACACTTAATATGAGAAAGGAACTTAATATTCCGAGCGTTGTTGATCGTGTTACTGAAATTAACTGTCAAATTGGTATAAAAATGCTTAGGCTAACTCATCCTAACCCTTGCACAGAAGCCCTCCAGAATTTCTTTATTGAAGATCAGCATTGTTCCAAATGGATAACTAAAACTGGAACTCAACTCAGAATGTATCAGGTTCACAGTTTGTACCGAGAACAACAGCGAACACAAACCAGCGCATATACAAACAAAATGGTTTGTATGTACAAACTTCTCGGTGAACGAAGTTGTTTCTAGTGCGGTATCCGAAACTGCAGTAGACTACTCGACCAGTCCCCGCCGTGGATACCACCAACCATCAGCTGACGCCGTAAACACAACATCCCGCCCTCCTTCCCGTCCAGTCTCCTGCAAACATACGCCTCTATTTAGTCACCGCTCCTTTATCCTCAGCAAAAGACAACAAACCCAAATCTTGGTGTTGTCATTGTCAAGAGTGAGGAGCCAGGATGACCCAACATTTGTACTCATGCAGTCATCAAGAGGGTAAACCCTTCATGCAAACTGCACCTTCTATCAACAAGAAGTAAAAGCTGGTTACTTCTCGTGGGTGTCTGGCTCAGTAGCCTCATTATATGAAGATTTATTGTGCTAACATTGAAACTTAAGGTAAGTCTCACTGACCATGTAATAATTGTTTAATAATAATAATCACACACAAATCACGTGATATATATCAATGAGAAAATCCACTAGGGCATTGAAGTGGATGCAAACCTACGACATTGGCAATACCAAGCAGCAAACTTTTACCACTAGACAACTGATCACTTGTAAGTCATACAACTGGATTTCTACTGAAATCACAGTCTGGAGGCTCCTACTGAAGCTAGTCCAGGTTATACTTATGACCCACAAGCACTCAGGTGGAAGGGCAGAGTGGTCCCACACCTTACACCCAACTTCAGAAACGCAGTAATCACATTAACGTGATATATATAAATGAGAAATATATCAATGTGTTTCTGAAGTTGGGGTGTAAGGTGTGGGACCACTCTGCCCTTCCACCCGAGTGCATGTGGGTCATAAGTAAAACCTGGACTGGCTTCAGTAGTGGCCTCCAGACTAATTGTGATTTTAGAAGAAATCCGGTTGTATGACTTTTAGATACGACCAGATTGTTTATTAAAGTAAAAGTGCATACAGTGGGGCCTCGATTTACGATGGTAATCCGTTCCCAGAGACGTATCGTAAGTCGAAATATTGTAAGTCCAAGCGATTTTTCCCATAAGAAATAAAGGGAATTGAATTAATCCGTTCCCAACCCTCCAAAATATTAACTTACAAATACATTTTATACTGGCTACAATTTTTTTCTCTAAGTACAATACAGTACTGTACATATGTTTTTCTTATCTTTATGGAGGACTCTTGATGGCGTATGGAAGATGGTGATGAGGGGGGAGGAGAGGTGTTAGGGGTTGGAACGGGGGTCCCCTTCCATTATAACATCAGGCAGTGAAGACTTTTCTGGGATACACTCTCTGGCATTTTTGGCCTGCATACCTCGAGGACCTGCTTGTGGCTCACTGCTTGCTTGTCTTACTAAGAATCTGTCTAAAGACACTTGTTTTTCCCTACATTTTAACACTTGTCTGTAGTAAGACATCACATTGTCATTTAAAGGTCAATATAATGGCCTGCTACAGCTTTATCTGCGTGAGTTTTTCAACAAAACTTTGCAGTTCTTCCCATACTTCACACACTTTCTTAATGAGGAAGGAACATCCTCTACTGCCTCTTTTTACAACTATTTTCTTAGGTTGAACCTTACTACTGACTTTCTTGGGACCCATGGCATGATATATAATAATCAGTTCTATGTTCAAAAAGTAAAAAATCACCACAAAAACGGAATTTCTTATTGGCGTGATCGTCACTAAGCGGGCAGCTCTAGTAAACTGAGGCAGGTCGGCCAGTGTGACCGGGAACCATGCGCTCGGTCGACCCAAACGTGTACCAACAAATATCGTTAGTCGATGACACTATCGTAAGTCGAGTCGCATTTTTATATCAAATTTACATCGTAACTCGAAATTATCGTAAGTCGGGTCAATAGTAAGTCGAGGTGCCACTGTACATTCAAAATTAGTTACAAACATAATGCTGGCATTCTAGATAGAGCTAGTTTATACTATGCCTAAAGCTACTAATATGCATTTTAGTACAGTCCACAGGCTGAATTAGAGGAGTGGTGTTAGGAGGAAGGATCTTTATTGTGAGAACATTTTGGGCAAGATGTGGGAAAAACTTAAAACTAATTGAGATCAAAAGCATGAATTCAACTGAAATGGATTGTGGGGGGTGCAGAATGATAATAATTACATATTGGATGAAACAGCAGGAATTGCAACAGAACATCAGGAGTAATTTAGCTAATAAACAGACATACTACAATTTTCTTTAAGTTTATACATGGCAGATATCAGCAGTTATATGAGTTGGCGAATAACCAATATTGTTTGAAAATAGCAAGACAGGTTGTTGTTTGTTGTTAAAGATTCGCTACCTGGAACAAGAAGTTCCAAGTAGCCCGGGCTATGGTGAGCCCGTAAAAAGACAGGTTGACATTTTGGAGGTAAGGTAGTTTACCTCGACTTGGTTCATTTGATTTTTTATTACCAGTCCCTGTGGTGTAGTGGTTAAGACAGTCGCCTGGCATTTCGTGATCTTTGTCCTGGGTTCGTATCCTGGCCGGGGAGGATTTGCTGGGCGCACATCCTTAACCCTTAGACCGCGCAATACATACATATATGATTTGACAAAATAATTTAATGTAAGTTTTTAAAACTTGTACAAACATTTTCCAATTTTTTTGGCATAATCAACTAGGCAAATGCTCCAACTTTGTCTAAATGATCACTTGAAAAACAAGAGAATCAAAATTAATTTTAAAATTGAATATTGGAAACTTTAGATTTTCATTTCAGAATATAATATATGAATATCACCAATTGTTCATTTAATGTTATTACTCTCTCAGAATAGCATATGATCTTCATTTTCATCAAATTAGAATACAGTGGTTACTCGGTTTAAGAGTTTAATCCGTTCCTGGAGACAGCTCGTATTCCGAAAACTCATTTATTTATTTATTTATTTATATACAAGAAGGTACATTGGGTTTGAGAGAATACAATGAATAGTACAGTATTTACAATCTTGTAAAGCCACTAGTACGCGCAGCGTTTCGGGCAGGTCCTTAATCTAACAGATAATTTTAAGTAGGTAATTTCTATCAGAATTAATTAATGATAACAAATACATTGCAAGAAAAAAAAATGAGATGAGAGAATTTAGTAAGTATATTAAAGCACATTGCTATATTAAAGCTCTGATTGATTACATTGACAGCTTGATTGGTAATTTTAACAAGATTAATAGACACCATACAGCAGATTGACAGCACATATAAGAAGACAGCAATGATCACAATGATAAAGATGTTCAGATTGGGTACATAAAGATTGGAAGATTGGGTAGCAATAGATACAGTGCAATTTTAAAGCAAAAGGTAAAAAAAAACTATTTAGATGAAATTAGGTACTTTTTAGTATTGTTTTTGAATGACGCAAAAGTTGGACAGCTTTTCAATTCAATAGGGAGTGAGTTCCATAGACTGCGTCCCTTTATTTGCATAGTGTTTACACAGATTAAGTGTAATAATCAAAATCATAATCCGAAGCTAATTTCCCCGTAAGAAATAATGGGAAATTAATTAATCCGTTCCTGACTATCCCAAAAATCTCACTTCAAACTAAATTTTATACCTAATTCATCTAAATAAACCTACAAAGCTATGTTTAAGTTATTACTTACCCTTGTTGATGAATGCTGTAGGCGTATGGAAGATGGTGAGGAGGGGGGAGGAGGAGAGGTGTTACTGTTTGGAAGGGGAGTCCCCTTCCATTATAACATCAGGCAGTTTTTTTTTTTTTATTGTTATTTTCTACCACAGACATGGCCACACATTTACAATGCTAACTAGCATATATACATTTTCTTCTATCCTCCATGGACAGGGTTAGAGATCAGTTAAACATATAGTTCAGGGATATATTGAACAATCAACCACAAAAGGTGATTCGGTACATTTAAAATGCTAAGCTAACCTACATACGGAAATACATAGATACACAGATTTACATATGCCCTACATAAAGTGTTCGAAGTGTCATTAATGTGCATTTACAAAGGTGAAATGCAATTCTGATCAGCTTCTATAAGTACTTTATACACATACATATACATACACACACATATATACTGGTGTATACTGGCAGCAGGTTTTCTTTTAAACATGTCTCATTGAATATGACCGCATATTCTGTATTTACTGTCTTCTGATTTAGGGCTTCTATCCCTCTAACTATTTTCTTAGCATCAGGGCTTAGCTGAAATAGGAGTTCTCCAAAACTCATTTTCGTTATTTCAAGGTGAAGAAAAGAAGTGAATTACTATAAGAATGTATTACTTTTTTATACAATTTGCACAACGTTTCGAACCTCCATGGTTCATTCTCAAGTGAAGAGATTTTTCAGGACTGGTTGATTTTATACCCACACTGGGTCAGGTGACAAGACAATAAAGGTGAAAACATGGGGGGATACATAAGGGATAAATGTGGGGTGAAACATAAGAACATAAGAATAGAGGTAACTGCAGAAGGCCTATTGGCCCATACGAGGCAGCTCCTGTCTACATACAAAGATTAATCAAGTGTAATTGGCCTGTTATGTGGAACATTGTCTTCTGTGTTAGCATCGTTATGTTCTGGTCTTGTCCTTACTCTCATGGTGGGTAGAGTAAATAGTTCCCTGATTTGGGTGTTCATGGTAGGTTGTTCACATAAGATCATTGATCTTATGTTGCATTGATCTTTTTAATGACAATGTGATGCTTCACTACAGACAAGTGTTGGAAAGAAGGGAAAAACAATCTTCAATGGAACGATTTCTAGTGAGAAAATCAAGCAGTGAGCCAGAAGCATGTCCTAGTGGTATGCAGGCAAAATGTGCCAGAGTGTGTACCCCAGAGAAGTCCTCACTGCCTGATGTTATAATGGAAGGGGACTCTCCTTCCAAACAGTAACACCTCTCCTCCTCCCCCTCCTCACCATCTTCCATACACCATCAAGAGTCCTGCATAAAGGTAAGATAAACATATGTACTGTATTGTAGTTAGAGAAAAAAATTGTGTTCAGTATAAAATGTAAAGAGTTTGTTATTGTTCTAATAGCTGACTTGTGTTGAGTAATTAGAGGATGTAGATATTTTGGGTAGCAGAACCCCAAGAAGGAAGGAAGATATTTATAGGAAGAAGCTACAATTGGGCCACAAAACTGGAAAATTTGCTTGTGATCCTTGGGGCACAGTCAAACAATAAAATGAAAAAGAAAAAATAATTTTTTTAGCAGGCAAATAAAAATAAACTTTATTTATACAAGAACGTACATTGAATTATAAGAGTACATAATAGCCGTGTTCTTACATTCTTGCAAAACTACTAACATGCAAAGCATTTCTGGCACCTCTTTAACCACTTAAATGCTCCAACCGAGTTTTCTCGGTCGGCGGGAAACTGCACCAACTGAGAAAACTCGTTTTGTTTTTTCGTAACCAATTCTAAATGTGTACAAGGTTGGTTGTGTATGAAATGGACTCTTAGGACTTCCAGTGAGAGGCAGCCATCTTGGAAAAAAATCCCAGAATGCCCTAGGGCTGCTGGCTGGGTTAGTACTGAATGAGCAACCATGGGTGGCGCACGCGCCTCTGGCTATTGAGGTTATCTTGAGATGATTTCAGGGCTTTTCAGTGTCCCCGCGGCCCGGTCCTTGACCAGGCCTCCACCCCCAGGAAGAAGCTCGTGACGGCTGACTATCGCCCAGGTACCTATTTTACTGCTAGGTAACAGGGGCATAGGGTGAAAGAAACTGCCCATTGTTGCTCCCAAACACCTGTCTGACGCGGTGTTGAAAGATAATGCTCTGTCGGTGAAATTCAAACCTTATTGTTTGAAGAACATAAGGGTCATAATATTGGGGAAGCTAGGCGCAATAAGGACCTGACACAAAGGTCGGATGCAAGTGATACAGCACCTATGAGGACGATACCTCGAGCGTATCCAGTTGTAGCTCTGAGTGTCACCCTTGCAATCCTATTCTATTTATTTAGATGATACTTGGATGAATCGTTTTCTGTGTTCAGTGATGATGCATCTGATACAAATAGCATAGATGAACAGTGTTAGCGGCTTCCATGGTGGTGTTTTCCATAGATATTTTCAAGAACATTTGAATCTCTTCCCAACTGACGGACACTCTTGAAGCTAGCTGAATCTCGTAGCTGCTGAATCTCTTCCTGTGTGGGACCATACAAAGTGATCTTTTCAAGACTACCTTACAAATTGATTTTTTCAATACTACATTATGCTTTATAAGCTTGGTTACATATAACCTACAAGTACTAAAGCCAAGGGTGTACATGAGTGCGTTATTTGCAAGCACACAGAATGAAGAAACAGGAAGCGAAAATTTATCTGTACCTGGTGCACTGACAGCGAAGTCGCGCTGTGTACCATGGGATACTTCGTTGATTATTACTCATTTCCGAAGTACTGTGTGTGTAATACAGTGTGTTACTGTGTAAATAGTGTGTGAAACTGTTCATGTAATTTTAGTGAATTTTTAACAGGTAATATTGTGACAATAAACATTTATTGTGGACACATTACTGACACATGTATCACAGTTCCATGGAACATTATGAATGTTCTACTGTATACATATTGTAAAGGACACAAATATGCATCATATACGATAAAAAAACAATTAAAACCGCATTGGAAATACATAAAACAAAAATTTAAAATATATTTGTGGCAACACCCGGTGCTTGAATGGCCCGCGTGACCGTGTGGGCGAGTCATGCACGGGTGACCAGGCCCTGATGACGTCACAGCGCACCTTGTCCACGTCCCTACAGCGAAAGTAAGTGGAATTTGGTATTTATTTTTTACATAATGTTCAGGGAAGGGAA